>CAUYQU010087899.1:0-175096 GCA_963574635.1 Cheracebus regulus
CTCAGCAATTGCATAGCATTTCACAGGTTTAAATAAAATATTGGTTGTCTGCTTATTTGTTATTTTCATCCCCTATTCCTTCCTGTCTCCATTGTTAAGCACAATTATTGGCATAAAAGAGGTTTTTAATACCCATTTTTAAGTCTAAAAATTCTAGCCTGGGCAATAAAACAAGAATCCCAATCTCTCTCCCTCTTTCTCGTCCTCTTTCTTTCTTTCATTTTTTTTTCTTTCTTTTGCTGTTTCTTTTTTTCTTTCTCCTTTTCTCTCTTTTTCAAAAAAAAAAAAAATTAACTCGAAAATTGCAGATCTTTTTTTTTTTGTTTTGAGTTTCGCTCTGTTGCCCAGGCTAGAGTGCAGCGGCACAATCTTGGCTCACTGCAACCTCCATCTCCCATGTTCAAGGGATTCTCCTGCCTCAGGCTCCCAAGTAGCTAGAACTACAGAAATGCAAGAATGATTTAACATTCAGTATCTGGGAGTAAAGAAGTGCACCATCACACCCGGCTAATTTTTGTGTTTTTAGTAAAGGCAGGGTTTCACCATGTTGGCCAGGCCGGTCTCAAACTCCTGACCTCAGATGATCCACCCACCTCGGCCTCCCAAAGCATTGGGATTACAGGTGTAAGCCACCACATCCAGTCGAAATGGACTGCAGACCTAAACACAAAAGCTACAATTACCATATTTTCAGACAAGAACATAGAAAGTCTTTATGACTATGAGTTAAACAAGATTTCTTAAATAGGGCACAAAAAGCACAAACCATTAAAACAACTTAAAACCAGAAAGTCTGCCCATTGAAAGATATAACTAATAAAAGGGCAAGCCATAGACTGAGAGAAAATATTTGCAATACAAACATTTGAATCAAGAATATGTAAAGAACACTTATAACTCACATATAAGGAGACAAATAACCCAATTAAAAAGTAATCAAAGGACCTAAACAGACACTTCACAAAAGAATATCCACAAATAGCTAATAAGCACATGAAAAGATGTTCAATCAAAACTTCACAGATACAGCACTACTACATTTCCAGCAGAGTAGCTAAAATTAAAAAGACTGACAACAGCAAGTGCTGGCACGGATGTGAACCAACTGCAACTCTCATACATTAGCAGTGGGAACGTAAAATGATACAACTGCTTTGGAAAGCAGTTTGCCAGTTTTTAAATCAAGTTAAACATCTACTTACCAAAAAACCTTATAATTCCACTTGTAGGTAGTTACGCAGGACAAATAAAAACGTATGTCCATGCTAAGATTTGCCTATGAATGCTCATAGCATTTCTTATATCATCTTTTATTGTGGTAAAATACTCATGAGATGAAATTTACCATTTTAAAGAGTATAATCCAGTAGCATTTAGTACATTTGCAATGTTATGTAACCATCACCACTATATCTAGTTCCAGGACCTCAAACGGAACCCCCATGCATATTAAGTGTTCATTTTCCATTCCCCTACCTCCCCAGACCCTGAAATGTGCTTTCTGACTAGAAAGATTTGCCTATTCTGAACATTTCATATAAATGGAATAATATATTAACCACTAATGTGCTTTCTGTCTGGAAAGATTTGCCTATCCTGAACATTTCATATAAATGGAATAATACAACATGCAACTATTAATCTGTGCCTGGCTACTTTCACTTAGAATAATTTTTTTGAGTTTAATCCACATTGTAACATGTGCTTCATTCCCTATTATGGCTGAATCATAGGCCATGGATGAATACACCACATTTAGCTTACCCATTCAACCACTGCTGGACGTCTGGGTTGTTTCTGTCTTTCGGCTAGTAGAATAGTGCCACTATGAACAGCCACATTTAAGTTTTTATGAGTCCCTGCTTTCAATTCCTTTAGGTATATATCTAGGAGTGGGACTGCTAGGTCATATGATAATTTTGTAACTTTTTGAGGAATCTCCAAACTTTTCTCCAAAACAGCTACACCATTTTACATTTCTATCCGCAGTCTTTGAGGGTTCTAATTTCTCCATCACCTCACTTACACTTGTTATCCCCTTCTCCTTTTTTTTTTTAATTAAAGCCATTCTAGTAGGGTTCGAGGTGGTAACTCACCGTGACTTTGATTCCCATTTCCCTAACCACTAATGATGTTAAGCACCTTCTCATACATTTATTGGCCGTCTGCCTATCACCGTTGCTGACACAGTTACCCATGTTTTCACTGGCTGTCTTTGTTGTTGAGTTGTAGCTCATAGCACTTTTATTCACAATAACCCAGAAGAGGAAACAATCCAAACGTCCACCAACTATTCAGCAATAAAAAGACATGAAGTGCTGGCATGCACAGCAACATGTAAGAATCTCAAAAAACATTGTGCAGAGTGAAAGGAGCTGGACACAAAGATTATGCAGATGGTCCCCTATTCACAATGGTCTCATTTATGATTTTTCTACTTTGCAATGGTGTGAGAGCCATTCGAATCCAGTAGAAACGGTACTGCGAGTATCCACACAACCATTCTGTTTTTTGCTGTCAGTGCAGCATTGAATAAATTATATAAGATATTCAACACTTTATTATAAAAAAGGCTTTGTGTTAGATGACTCTGCCCAACTGTAGGCTAACGTAAGTGTTCTGTGCACATTGAAGGTGAGCTAGCCTAAGCTATGCTGTTGGGCAGATCAGGTGTATCAGACACATTTTTGACTTAGGAGAATATCTTCAACTTAATGATGGGTTTATTATTAGGATGTAATCCCATCACAAGTCTAAGAGCAACTGTCAAATATATCCTCCTACTTTCAAAGTATTGAAGAAATAAATCCAAGCTATAATAATCTAATCTATGCAGGTCAGTGACTGCCAGGAAGTGGGTGTTGAAAAGGGGCAATGGGGAAATTTCGGGGGGTTCTCAGGGCCTTTTGGTTTCTGTGGCAACTGCTCACCTCTGCTGCAATAGCATAAAAGCAGCCACAGACAATTCCGAAATAAATGGGCCCAGGGCGCTTGACTTGCAGAGCCAAAGCTTACCAAATCCTGGTCTATATCCTGATTATGGTGTCAGTTGCATGGCTATACACGTTTCAAAACTCAGTTAACCGTGCGCTTCAAGTGAATATATTTTGTCATAGTTCATGCCAATAAAACTGAGTAAGACAACATCGCTTCTAGTGGGACTCCATGTGGAAAGCACCCCAAGCCTAAGGTGCATCCAATCTGGGGACCACCACTCTCTCCCCATGGGCCCGTCCCACCCACTCCCAAGTGCGGGTCTTCGTCTTAGGGCAGCAATTCAGAGCCTCTGGGAAGCCTGTTAAAACAAGATGGCGGGTCCCACCCCACAGTTCCGGATGCTAAGGAGACTGCATTTCAGGGGTGCAATGCCACTGGTGCGGGGACCACTCTCAGAGAAGCACTCTCCCATTCCTCCAGTGCTCAATCCACGTGGAAGTGAGAGTCAGTGCACGGGCAAAATGCAGGCCGTCCCTGCCTGGAGACGATGCCACCGCTCATGAAGGTCATGAGGAAAATGCTCTCAGTCCACCAGCGGCAGGATAGCCTCATGCTTCTGTGCGCCCTGGGCCAAGAGGAGGCACAGCACACACCGAGAGTCAACAGCAGCTCGTGGGGATCCTACACCGATAGGGCGGCCCCAGCCAGCCTCTGTCCCTCCCGCCCACCTCAGGGCTTCCTCCAGCTCCGCTCTACCCTTCCCTTTAGGATGCAAACCTTCCAAGCGGGCCTCCCTCAGCCCCATTTGCCCATGACCCCCTCCACTTCCCCACTCCCCTTCACGGCAGCAAAATTCTCAAAAAAGCTATAGGATCCTGCTGTCCCAAAGCCCCTCCTTCCTTCTCTCAGAAACTCACCCTATACTTCAGCCCCCCACCCTGGACCCCATGGATAAACCCCAGGTTATCCTCAGTCCTCATCTTTGTGACCTCCGCTGGCACCCTCCCTCTCACACAAGCTGCATGTGGCCTCCAGGACGCCCGCAGGCCCCTGTGGTTCTTCCCCTACCCCGCTGGCTGCACCTTCTTGCTTTCTTGTCCCAGGCTCAGTCCTCAGACTTCTCTTCTCCATCTGCCTTGACTCCCTAGTGGTCTCATCCAAACTCCCATCTTTCAAAATGTCACCTCTACAGCTACAATATATTGCCAAGATTAGGGTCCCAGCCCAGAGCACTCCCCCAAACTCTAGACCCCTTTCTCCAACTTCCTCCTCCTCACCTGCACTGGGACACTTCAGTAGGATTCTCACCTGTGCTACCTTGAGAGCCACACCATCCCTCTGAATCCTCACAACTGCTCCCCTGAAGACCTCAGTCTCAGGGTGATGGCAACTTCACCCTTCCAATGCCCGATCCAAGACCCTTGGGCCATCCTGGACCCCTCTCTTGCTGCAACAGCCCTCATGGGACCCATCACAGTCCTGTCGGCAGAACACCTGCAATCGGACTGCCTCCCACCTTGAGCAGGCTGCCTAAGCTCCTGCAAGACCCACCCCGCACCACCCTCCTGCCATTGCTCATGTGTGCCTAAGTGTCCCCTCACCATTCCTCACTTCCCCCACATCTAGGGCTCAGCAGGGCATGGGAGCCATCTGATTTTGAATAACAACCACCCCTCAACAAAACGCTGGCCCCTTGAGCGCCTAGACCTGGAACTATCTATCTCCCCTCTCATTAGCCTCCCGTCTCCCTCCATTTGACCATATTCCCCAGCAGCCCCCAGCCATCACTGGCATTCAGTATATGTTTTCTGGGGAAGCAGTGAAGCTTCATCAGATGGACAGGTTCAAGAGCTGGGAGGGCCCTGAAACGTAAGCAGTTCCTTCACATCCGGAACCTAAGACACAGTAGCATCACCTGCCAGGGCCCAGAGGTGCCGGCACTGTGACTCCCCCCAGATGCCTCAGCTTTTTGTGGGCCCTCAGAAGGAGGGGACTGTACAGGACAACTGTCATCCAGATGGGAGGAAAGAATGTGCGTCCAGCCATGGAGTGGTTCTATGCAGGCAAGAAGGCAGGCGGCTCCCGGCAGCACGATGATGAACATGTGCCAGGACCCTCAGCCCCTGAGGATGGGCCAGGGCTCACAGCCCCGCCACGGCCCAGCTGCAGCACCCAGCTGTGCCCTCACAGCACACAGGACACGCCGGTCAGGAACAACAACAAACTGAAGTTCCCAAACTCCCAGTGAGAACCAAGTGGACCAACTGCAGGCCTAACAGGAAACTTTCTGTCCTTCCAAACAAAATCAAAATGCACATACAAATCAGAGGGCCCAACAAACACCCAAACTCTGCATCAAGGCAGATCAAGTGCTGGCTGCTCAAGCAACTCCAGTTTCCTGGGACAGACCCGGAAAATACAAAAACTATTAGAATTCTAAGCAACTTGTACTTTTCACTTTGTACACTTCTCTGCAGCACGCACCACTTTTACGTTTTTGCTACAGCTTTAGGTTACTTAACATATCCTCCACCAAATGTAGAGAGAAAACAAAGGCACCACCGAAAATGCCTGAACAAGCCCCAGGTCCAGGTTAGCCAACCGGCAATGGGGACCCACCGGGCGCAGGCTCCCGACCAGGCTCAGCCTTCGTTTCAGTACTGAGGATAAGGCTGACCCTTCTGTCGCTGGACTGTGCTATTGTTTAATTGTCAGGGTCTTCGTCTTGTCTCCCCTAATGCTGATAGTAGTGTATTGATCTCTATCCTTCATAGCCCACAAAGCACATATTCAGAGGGTCAATAACTACTGATTCACTGACTGCCTCATGGAAGCCAATTCATTTTTTATTAAGATGTATAGAAACATGAGTTTCCACAAATCAAATTCTATTTAAAATGCTGGAGGAAAGTATATGACCTAATGAAGACCACTTTTTACAAATTCATTTTGTAACAGAAACAAACCATACATAAGTACAACAAGGGGACAAGGCATAGGGTTCCCTCTCCCTCTTCCCTCTCCTCCCCCAACACACACGCCCACTGCACTTATACACACTCACATGCACACATGCCCCACGCTTTGCTAACTATGGAGTGCTGCTTTCAGTCAGGGCTTTGTCCCTAGAGCCTGGGGCAGCTTCTGGCACTCAGGTCCACACAGGCGGCTCCATCATGATCTGCTGAATACCAGGTGTGTGTCCTTCCAGATGAGCTTCCATGCTAAGTGCCCGCATTGGTGCATGGAAAGGGCACATTCTCTACACTAAGGAGCGATGCTTCTACCTAATGGCACATTTTTTAAAGTAAACCTTTGAATAGTGTTATCATGAAGTAAAAGATCCAATGGCATGTTTTACGAGGGGAATTGGAGATCTCTGATCAGTATTAACCTTTTCTGACGGAGAATTTTGAAAGTGCATGGAAGTAGCCAGAACAGAACAAAGAATCCAGGTACTCTCATCCAGACCCCAAACTGTTCACTCAGACAATCCCATCCCTCCTCACCCCTTCTACTTCCCCACCCCACACTAATCTGAGGCAGATTCCAAACATCACTTCATCTACCAACACTCAATATCTATGGCTAAACGGTAAAGATTATTCTAACATAACCACAACGCTGTAATTAAGGAATTCCTTAAAATCGTCATTCACTCCACAAATGTCCATGAGACACATCAATAGCCTCATTTTCAAAGGAGTGATTCTTGGATCAAGTGTTGATCCAAGTGAGAGCTCTGGGTCAGGCTTTGATCAAAGCCTGAAATCTCAGGGTGCCACTTAGATGCAATCCAGGACAGGGATGCAGTCATTGCTTTCATGGGCAGCAGCTGAAACTTCTGGACCAAATAACAGGACACTGCCTGCACCCCACCCCACCCCGGCCCCCTACTAAGGCTTGTACAGGTGCTGTGGGAAGGTGGTTGTGGGGTTCTGCACCCTCAGACTGTTGTTGACTCCCCAGGGATAACCACAGCAAGGCAGTAGAAAGCTGGGGCCCCTGCCGTGACACTCCCAGGCAAATGCAAATTCACTCAGGGAGGGTCACAAAAGTGGAAAGTGAGCCACAAGCAGCAAAGCAATTTGCTTATCCCAAGGATCGCCTTAATTAGCATGCCGAAAACACCACCCAGCTTCCAGTGAAGGCCCTGGCACATCTTCTCCACCTGACTGAATCAGCAGATAGCTCCTCCTAATAAATCTCTGCTTTCCCATGTCATCTCTCGACAGCAAAGTCCCCAGCAAACCTCTCCCGGTTGTGTGGAGGGGAGCCTGTTCTACAAGCTCAGCTCTTGGGCGACACCGTGAGACATCCAGGACAGCCCTAGACCCTGGATGGCAATGGTCAAGGTGATGGGGATGCCATAGGAAGGGCTGTGGACGCTGCACCTGCCAAGCCCAGAGCAGACCCCGGGCCAGGGAAGGGAGGACCCACCCCAGGTGCCTGTGCCTCATCCCTTCTCACCTTTGAGTCTTCTTCCTGGAATTGTCCAAGTTCAGGGAAGAAATCATTGCCTTGGTTGGGAACAACAGACAGCAGCCTTTCTCTCAGCAACTAAGCTCAACAGTCAGCCAATGGCACGTTTATTTCTATATTTTCACACAGCAAGTTTCACCTCCATGGGTCCTCCCCAGAGCTCTGGCTCTAGGGGGTCAGGAGGAGAATCTGCAACCACTCTCCTAGACCCACCCATTGCTCCCTCCCCACCAGAAATGGAACCAAGAGAGGCAGAAGCCTGCACAGGCTCAATCCAGAAGCACAGAAGATAGAGAAAACTATTGACTGATCTTTGCAATGCATTATTGATTTTGCTGCTGTGCTGGCAGCAGCGCATGGTCCCTCCCCGCTCAAAGCCAGCATTAGCATGCACTCCCAAGCTTTGGCCTAGACACACTGCTTGGTGTGGGGAAGGCAGCTCTAGAGAGCATCTGCCTCCAGCGGTCCACACGGGGAGGACTGTCCACAAGTGGACCATGTCACCAAGGACACCTTCCTGGCCCCAGACCCACTGGACAGCAAGTGCAACATGGTCACTGGTCTTGCACTCCAAACTTCAGCCCAGGACAGGCCGTTGCCCAGGACCCCAGGTGCTCAGGTAGGGGTCTGTGCAAGTCTGCATCTTCAGCAGACTCTGGGTATGCCTGTCAGGAGGTGGGCCCCCTCCCATGGACTTCCTCCCTTTCACTGTGCTGCAAGAGCTTGGGCCCGCATGGCAGCTGGGGCTCTCTCTGCCTCCCCGTGATGGCCTTTGCCTATCTGCACTCTGAAAAACAGCCACTGAGTTCCTCTGTCTACCAAGTCCTAAGCAGCCCACCCTCCTGGGACCGCAGGGCTGCTCCTGGCACCAGTGATGTATTTCTATTTCTTTGTTTGACTTACTGACTGTACCAGGTACAATTTTCTCAGTCTGAAGGTCTGGCCTTCTGGGAGGGCAGTCTTTGCCCACAGAAACAGGCCAGTGCGTCCCTCACACTCCCACCCCCGCTCCCCTGGTGGGTATGCAGAGCCCGCATGCTTTCTTCTTCCGGCTGACGACTACCAAGACATGATATATACAGACACCAACTGTCAAAACGACAATCAGGGCATTATCATCTCTACCAGAATCCTGCCCCTGCACTGGCCAGAGCTGCCTGTTTCTGGGACACAGTAAACATTCCCAAATAACCTCTCCCAGGCAGCCAGCAGGCAGGCCCCAGGCCTAGGACACATATGAGGTGAGAGGACACCGGTGTCACTTCATCCCCAGGAAAGGAAACTTCCGTTCAGTGGCGCCTGGCGAATTTGAAAAGGCTCAGAACAGCAGGGTGAGATGCTTGGCCCCAGGCTCCACGTCCTACTTGGCCTTTGGGGACCTGGCCACCCACGAGCCTGGGATGTGCTCAACAGAGTGAGGTTTTCAAAACAAAAGCAAAGCAACTTCATATGCAAACGCTCCATAAAGCAAGACTCAGCCCTCAACACCAGGCCTCATTTGAGACAAATTGTCACATACAGACTCCGATCACGCACCTCTCCCACCTGCCCCCCAAAATACTAAGCCAGATAAAGAGGACAACCACGAGCCCAACCCTCCTTTACATGTTTTTACTGGCGTAACTCCATTGGAGCCAGCCCCTTGCAGCTCACCAGGCGGCTGCAACAGGTGCAGCCCGGGCTAAGGCTTGTGGTTCTCCTGAGCTGTTCTAGAATAATGCAGCCAAAACCCTAAAGGAAACCGAGGCCCGCAGAGCACTCACTGCCAAGGCAGCGACCAGACCACTGCGGCCTGACCTGCCCCACCTGTCTGAGTGCGTGGCGCCGGGTCTAGTACACAGGGGCCGCGGCCTCCGCGACCAAAATAGAAGCCCGCGGGGTCCCGGCCAGAGTCCAGGCTGGCCGGAGCGGGGCCTGACCTGGCGGGGCCGGACCGGGCACGCCATGGCGCGGCGGGGCCTGGCCGAGCACGCCTCCCCCTCCCTGGCCCCGGTCTGCAGCGCGCCCCCGCTCCCCCGCGCCCAGAGGAGCCACCTGCGCGCAGTGACTGGGGAGGCACCCAGCAAGGGGAGAAGGCCGGGGAGGGATCGCAGAGGGGTCCAGGGGGTTGGAAGGGTCCAGGGAGGGCTCCGGGTAGGTGTCTCCGGGAGGCGACCCGGGAGGGGTCCGGGGGGATCCAGGAAGGAGTCCAGGAATCCCGGGAGTCCCAGAAAGGGGCTCCTGCAGGGGTTCAGGGAGGGCTCCGAGGGTCCGGGGAGGAGGCTAGGGGTGTTCAGTGGGGGCTCCGCGGAGTGTCCAGGCCGCCCCCAGCGCACCTGCCGGGCCCCGCGCGCCCTCCCTCCCGCGCCAGGCCGGCCGCTTACCTGGAGCGCGCGTCCTGCCCGCGGCGGCTCTCGGCCGGGCGAGCTCTGGCGCCAGGAATGGCGGCGGCGGCGGGAGGCGGCCAGGCCGGGGAGGGGGCGGCGGGGAGGCCCGGCGGCGGCGTTGGCAGCGGGGATGCTGCGGCGCGCGAGGGCGCAGAGGCCGACGCGGGAACGGAGGGCGCACAGGCCCCTCCTCCGCTCCCCTCCCTTCCCTCCTCCTCCTCGTTCTCTTCCCTTCCCCCTTATCTTCCCTCTCCTGGCCCCGCCCCTTTCTTCCTCCTCCCTCCTCCTCCGCGCCCCTGCTCACCTCCCTCCTTCCCCTCCCCCAACCTCTTTTTTCCTCCCTTCTCTTTTTCCTCCTCTTTCTTCACCTTGGCTACACTCTTCCACCGCCCTCCTCCTCTCCCCACTTTTCTTCCCCACTCCTTCCTCCTCAGCGCCCATCTCTCTTGCCTCCCCCCAGGCCCAGAGGGATGTCCCTCAGCCCTGCCTTGGTCTCTGCTGAGTCAAGCACCCGTTCCCAGGACCAAGAGGTACCCGCTCACCCTTTTCCCCACCGGCTTTTAATAGACAAGTTTGCCCTTTCTGGGGTCCTGGATGAACCCCACCCTTTCCAGGTCTCCCGCAAATACCCCAGGTTTTCTTCACTCCCAGACCCTGGGCCAGCTCTGCTGAGAATCTGACCCGTAGAGGCACGTGGCACTCAGAACACTGGGCTGCTGACTTCGGGCAAGAATATTTCACACCGGGCTGCTTCCATTCCCCAGGGGGAGGTACTGGCGCTGCCTGGAGTCTTGGTTTCCCTGCACCCCCGTGCAAGCCTTTTGCTAAATGTTCATCATTTTCCACTCTAGATGGCAAATGGTCCTCCTGTGCGGCCACTGGTGAGACATGTTTGTGACTAGCCCACGGGTTTGGGGATCTGGGGGCCCTCAGAGATGGTGCTGCTCCTTCCAGACATCCTCCCTCTGCCCCCGGGAGAGGTGACAGGCTCACACGGTGACAAGCCAGGCTGGCAGGCCTATTGAGGAACACAGTCCTGAGAAGGGGTCACAGTTCCCAATGGAACCAGCCAGGATGTCCCCTGAATGTGAGCAGTTGGGGAGCCCCTCTCCAGGCAAGGTGATTCCTCCCTGGACTACAGACTGCTCTTGAGGGGCAGGGGCTCTGACTCTGAGGCTGTTTTCCTGCTGAGCACTGGCTCTGAGAGCCAGAGTTTACAAAGGAGGCCAGTCCCAGGCCCAGCAATCACAGAGTTCCCTTCAGGGGCCTCCTGTGGTTCCTGTGGTTTACTGCCCAGGCTCTGAGAATAGGGCTTGGGTGCAGCAAAGGCTAAGATGACAGAGCTGGTGTCAAGCAGGGTGGGGTGGAGCACACACCCCTCCTCCCTCTGCTGCGTGGCAGCCACTACCCTCCTTCTGAAGAGTCGGGACCTGGAATCTGATAGACTCCCTTGACTCACCGCTCTGTAGTTTCCAAGGTAACCTTGGGCCTCATCCCTCCGTATCCCAAAATCTGAAGACAGCGTGGTCATCCTGGAGGGTTTGGGGAGCACAGAGAGAGAGAATGGCAGCTGAAGCCTGCAGCACTGTGTGCTCAGGTTTAGTGCAGGCGACTGTTACAGGAAAAAACTAGAGGAGATGCCTTTTCCAAGCTCTTTTCCAAATGTAGGGTTCCACAAATCCATGTTCCACATCCCATTTGGATTGAAACATAACGGGAACAGATTAGAACAGAACTGGTTTGACAGCATTCTATGCCCAAGGAGGGGTGCACGCTTAGGATCTATACATGCCAGCATTGCCCAGATGGGGAGGACTCTCCTTTATTCCTCACTAGTCAGAGACATCTAGAATTCCGTGCCCTTGCCTGGTGTCTAAGGCAGCCAGCAGTAGCCTGTGGGAGGGGAGTTGACGCATTGGTAGTCTTCAGCCTAGAAAATCAATGTGTGGAGCACAAAGACAGCAGAACCCCAATATTTGCAAAACTGTCCAGAGAGGAAGGATTACTCTGTGGTGTTATGAAGGGCAGAATGAGGACAGATGGGTGGAAATTAGATGAGAAAGTGGATTTCTGCTCACCGTGGACACTTTCTGACAGACCTCCCTGCAGAGGAGCCAGCTGCCCCTCCAGGAGCAGCATCTAAACAGGGCTGGGGCCACCTTAGGAACACCTGGCAGGGAGGGGACCAAGAGGGGTGTGCTTCCCAACAGTCACTGAAGGCTCTCCTGGCTTTTAGACCCACATGCTCAGAAGCTGATAGAGGGCAGCCCAGGGCAAAGAAGAAGCTTGGCATGGCTGTCCTGGAGCCCACACTTCTGGTGTCGTGAACTTCCAGAATCCTGTCCTCTCTAGCCTGTTTCCTAATGCATACAGAAGGACGTGAGAGAATTCAGTAAAAACTCCAAAAAGCTTTTTCCAGTGCCCAGACTACAAACCCAAGGGCTTCTTGGCGCAGTGCTTGTATAAAATTGCCCTCAAACATGTTTATTGCGTTAATGCAGGAGACAGCACTATTGGTTGTAAGCGATAGAACTTCAGCTTGTGCTGTTTGCTCACTTGCATCTAAAGGTGCTTTGGGAACCTTTAGAACAAGGGACTTGGATGCCATCATTAGACCTTCCTCTGCCCTCCTCTCTCTGACCCTCTTTCCTGTTCCCTTCTCTCAACATGATTGTCCATGACTCCCAAAGTGACCAAGCTTGCCTTTTTACTGTTTTTTTACTCCTTGTTATAGATAAGCTTGCCCCTTGGGGGCTCCATGGAGGGTCCAGGCCACCCCCAGCGCACCTGCCTGGCCCCATGTGCCCTCCCTCCCATGCCAGCCTGGCTGCTTACTTGGGCTTACTTTTATATGTATGTTTGTACACTTCAAACATACATATAAAGATAGCAGGCCGGGTACGGTGTCTCACGCTTGTAATCCCAGCACTTTGGGAGGCAAGTTGGGCAGATCACCTGAGGTCAGAAGTTCGAGACCAGCCTCACCAACATAGCAAAACACCGTTTTTTTTTTCACTACTGTAAGTACAAAAGTAGCTGGGCCTGATGGTGTGTGCCTGTAATCCTGCTACTCAGGAGGTTAAGGCAGGAGAATCGCTTGAACCTGGGAGGCGGAGGTTGCAGTGAGCCAAGATGGTGCCACTGCACTCCAGCTTGTGCGACAGAGAGAAACTCTATCTCAAAAAATAAAAACAAAAGTAGCTAAATGAACTCTAATCTTGCCTACCTCTGACCCCCTTACTTTCCCCCCTCCAATATTAATTTCAAGCATATCAAAGATCATGTTAACCAATCTGTTTTCTAGTTTCCTTGGAAACGCCGAGTGTGTGGATACTGAGGCCATGCTTTGGAAAGTTTCTGCATTTATTTCCCAGCCAGAACGTTGACACCATCTATATGCAGAGGAGCATGGTAACTGGATAGATAATAGTTAAGTCCATATAAGAAAGAAACTCAAGTACGGCAGCACAAATAATACTCAGCTTCCAACACAGCCAGGTGGATAAAGGAGAGGCTTCTCTGCCTCTGCTTCTGCTTCGCAGCGTGGTGGTGGTGGGGGTGGGAACAGGCTCGTAGGGGGCTGAGAGTCATTTCCAGATCGCCCAGGGTGGAGCCTTAGGCAGTGCAGGAGATGTCTTCAGAAAGAGCCGGTCTGCTGCCTCTCGCCTGTATCGGTGGGTGGAGTGTCCAGGCTGAGCCTAGAGAGAGAGAGTCAGCACAGCAAGTGGAGAAATGGGGTCCTCTGAGGGGCTGTGGGAAGGTTGAGTCTAGGACCTGCCAGCAGCTTCCAGAAAAGTCTTGAGATGTCCTTTGAATGTGACCATACTCTGCAGAGAAGTGGGTGGGCGGCACCTCCACTGTTACCATGCAGTGGCCTCTGAGACCATGCTGTGACCCCTACCCCATCTCTGTCCCTTCCCCCACCCCAGAAATTTGCTGTTAAGAGTGTAGCCTTCCTGGCCAGCCTCTCCAAAATAGAGAGTCCACACCGGTCTCTGTCAGGCCCCCTGGGTTGTTTGTTAGAACACGTCCTCCAGCTGGGAGAAGGAAGCTGAAAGGGATTTTGAAGGTTCTGAGACCCCCAGGTGCCTCCAATGAGTGCTAAACAAACAGAAACAACATCTGCCCAGGTGTATTCAAGCCGGAGGGCAAATGAGCAATCACAGAGTGTTTATTTGGATACACGATTCCCTGCTATGATAAAAATCCAATGGTTTGACCAAGACAGCTTATTCGCTTCTTTTTTTTTTTTAATACAAAGTCTAGCTCTGTCGCCAGGCTGGAGTTCAGTGGCACGATCTCAGCTCACTGCAACCTCCACTTCCCAGGTTTAAGTGATTCTCCTGCCTCAGCCTCCCGAGTAGCTGAGATTACAGGTACATACTGCTACACCCAGCTAATTTTTGTATTTTTTATTAGAGACAGGTTTCACCATGTTGGCCAGGATGGTCTCGATCTCCTGACCTCATGATCCACCCACCTTGGCCTCCCAAAGTGTTGGGATTACAGGCATGAGCCACTGCACCCGGCCCACTTCTTACATAACATTATCAGAGATAGACGTGTGGACCAGGACTGGTGGGCGGCTTTGCTGTCACCCATTTGGATGTTACCATCCATCTAGCTGGAAAGACGAAGAGTATGATCAATAGATTTCATTGCAATACCAGGAAGTAGCACACATCACTTCTGTCACATACCATTGATCAGAACTTAGTCCGGGGCCCACATGTAGCTGCAAGGGGGAGTTGGAAATATAGCTGCTAGCTGAGTGACTATGTAACCAGCTAAAAGTCTATAATTAATATATTAAGGTATGGAAAAATAGATATTCATGAACAACTAGGAGACTGCCATACTCATTGTAGTGTAATTAGTACTATTACAAATTTAAGTGGAAAATTGCTCACCTACTAGAATGTCTAAAATTGAAAATAGCAAGTGTTGGCAAGGATGTGGAGTAGCTAGAATTCTCATTCATCTTCACTGGGAGTGTAAAATAGTATGGCCACTTTGGAAAATACAGAACAGTACTACTAAAGCTAAATACTCATATGCTCTGTAACCCAGCAATTCCTCTTCTGGAAAGAATGCACAAAATTAGATGCATATGTTTACCAGAACACATATATAAGAATACTCATGATAACTTCATTCATTGTGATTCAAAACTAGAGTCAAGTGTCCATCAGTGGTAGAAAGACATAAATGGTGGTATAGTGACCCTATGGAATACTACACAGTAATGAAAAGGGAAAGAACTCCACGTAGCAAAATGGATGAGTCTCTTAGACAGAATCCTAAAAGAAGTCAGACATACACAAAAGATCCCCTACTATATAATTCTGTCCATAAGAAGTTCTAGAACAGACAAATATAGTAAAGGGATCAATGACAGAATAGCAGTTACTGCCGAGTAGGTTCTGAATTAGAGAAGGCACAGTGGGAGGCTGAAAGTGCTGAGTATCTGGAGCAGGGTGGTGGTTACCTGAGTGTATACCTATGTCAAAATTCACTGAACTCTGCGCTTTAATGTTTAGAATTTATCCTCAATAGAAAATTGCAAAAATGCCAAGAAGTAAAGGGAAGTATCTGTGATTAAAAATGATGATGTGTTCAGCTTTCAAGAAGGGCCTTGTTCCGGCTTGGGAGAGCCTCCCCCAACCCTGCTGTCTATACTGCGCATCAAACATGGCAAAAGTCCTGGTGGAGGATTCCTGAGGGGCAGATGCTGCCTGCAGGCTGAGTTCAGTCGCTGACAACACCAGAGCTTGAATTTCCCATAGAAATATGCAGGGCAGGCCATGCTGTCCTCCTTTCACGGAGGAGGAAACGGGGCAGGTCAGTTAAGTTTATTCTTCACTGGCTTCTCCTTTCTGGGCACGATTTTGACCTCGTGTTTGGACTTTCCAATAGAGTCTCCACACACATTTTAATGTTGTTACAACTTCCAGCAGGCAGTTAAGAAGCCACCACTGATGCTGTGCGCAGACTAGGCAGTGAGGCTGAGCAGGCCGGCCCCTCAGAAGGGCAAGGGCAACTCACACCTGTCCCCCACCCAGTTATTTGTTGTCAGGAAAGGTGCTGTGAACTTGGGCCTGGGAGAACTCAATGTTTCTCATTCCCTTTGATTATTCGGGAATTTGGAGAGTACAAAGAATTGTATTTTTCAGAGAAACATTAAGACCCTCATTGCTATTCCTACGAACCCATGGTTTTCTCCTTTCTCTGTCTGTGACTGTCAGGTGACTGACAGCCATCTCCTCGTGGCACCGAACCTTGCCTACTCGCTGTTCCCACGAGTCTCTGCATCTGCCTTCTCCTTCACTTGGGACCCTTCATCATATTGGATTGGAGGCACTGACCGGACACAGAGTGCTCTCATGCTGTGTATTTCCCTGGCACAGAGAAAGAAATTGTAGGCTTTGAATGAAGGCACCGCCTGCCCGCAAACAACAATAGCCCCACCTGGTTAGCATTCAGTTTGGAAAAGCTATTGTAGGGAGCAGCCAAATGGAAAGACTCTGCTGTAAGAACTCTGGACTTGCCAGCAGAAATTAAAAGTACGTTCAAATCAGGCCATTGTCCAAGCATTATCAGACGCTCAGACCTGCTGCTTTCCTGCCCACGCCTCCAGAGCCAGACAGCCCTCTTCGAGGCCAGCACGTCATGCCTGCCTGGGAAGCACTCAACTGTTACTTTATTCAACAGAACCTGAATCCTTTGGGCAGAGAGTATGTTTGCAAAGATTGAGTTGTAACCAAAATAAAGGTAGAATTTTCTATGATTGAGGCAAAATTTAAGAGTTAAAAATAAGATAATAGAAAAATAGTAGATATTAGTGAAAACCTTAGTTTCAGCAGAAAGCACTCTACAAGGTAGACATTTATCAATTTATGTCACATATCAAAAGTAGCCACATAAAACAGAAGTAAACAAAAGAAAATACGACAACTCTTCTTTCTCCCCCACTTCTAGGACATTCAGTCTTAGTGTTTGATAAGCTTTATTCCAGGGGCTTGTGCCCCTCAAGCACAAATATGCATGTACTCTCTTAAAAGGTGTGGCAGCCATCTCTCAGTCTCTCTCTTCTTCTATCTCTGTTATTTATTTTAAAAGTGTGCACGATTTAAATTTTGTTTTGCAATCTGAGGAACGCCCTTTAGTATGCATCTATACAGCTCTACTTCATTCATTTGAAGATAATTCAAAACTATTATCAAAGTAACACATCGACAGAGATAAATCCAACAGTCTAGAAGTACATTAAACATTTATTTCCCACCCTATCTCCTATCCCAATCTTAAGAGAAAGCATTTTTTTATTCTGGTAATTACCTCTGTAACTCTAAAATAAGATACTCTGTTTCCTGATTTATCAGGAGTAGATAGTAGCTAACAACTTATTGGGCTGAGAGTTGAGGGTTTGGCGTCCACTTGACCTCATATCTTCTGGCCCCTTTGTGAACCCAAAACATCTGAGACAGGTCTCAGTCAATTTAGAAAGTTTATTTTGCCAAGGTTAAAGACATGACCATGCGACACAGCCTTAGGAGGTACTGACAACATGTGCCCAAGGTGGTTAAGCCATAGCTTGCTTTCATACATTTTAGGGAGACATAATATGTCAATCAATACATGTTAAGATGTACATTGGTTCCATCAGGAACGGCGGGACAGCTTGAAGTGGGAGTGGGGGCTTCCAGGTCATAGGTAGATTTAAACATATTCTGATTGGCAATTGGATGAACAAGTTATTATCAGTAGAAGGAAATGTGTGGGTTAATATAAGGGGTTTTAGAGACCAGGGTTCTTATTAAGCAGATGAAACCTCCAGGTAGCAGGCTTCAGAAAAAATAGACTGTAAATGTTTCTTATTAGACTCAAGGTCTGTGTTGATGTTGATGCTGGAGGGGTATAATGAGGCACATCCAACCCCTGCTTCCTGTCGTGGCCTGAACCAGTCTTTCGGGTTAAATTTTGGAGTGCCCTGGTGCAGGAGGAAGTTCATTCAGATGGTTGCAGGGGGAGGGGTCCGTTGAATTTTATTTTTGGTTTATACCTTCTAAATACTTGAAAATACAAATATAGTCATCCTTTGCTATACATGTGGAATTGTTTCCTGGACTCCTGGGTATGCCAAAATCCCCATGCATACTCAAGTCCAGAACTTGACCCACAGAACCCACATGTAGGAAAAGTCAACCCCTCTCTATACTAGGGTTTTGCATTCAGTGAATACCGTATTTTCCATCTGCGTTTGGTTGAAAAAACTCCATGTATAGATGGGGCCACGCAGTTCAAACCCTTGTTGTTCAAGGATCAACTGTACTATTACTAGGTTTCCTGTTGATCTCCTATATATTGTCAAATATTAGGCTTGAGGGTTGGTTTTTCCCACTCACTGAAGGCAGTTTTAGGCAGTTTCATTTGACTTCCCACTGTATCAGTGATCTCCAGAGAACAGAACAAATAGATGATGTGTCTCTATATCAATCTATCTACCTACCTACCTTCCTATAGAGAGATTTATTGTAAGGGATTGGCTTCAGTAATTATGGAGGCAGAGAAGTCCCATAGTCTGCTTTCTGCAAGCTGGAGACCCAGAAAAGCAAATGGTGTAATTCATTCTAATCTTAATACCTGAGAACCAGGGGACACAATGGGGTAAATCCCAGTCCAAGGGCAAGAGAAGGCCAGTGCCCCAACACAAGCAGTCAGGCAGGAAGGGGACACATCCTCCCTTCTTCCTCTGTTTGGTCTCTTCAGGCCCTTGATGGGTTGGAGGAGGCCCATGCACGTTGGGGAGGGAGCTGCATTCCTGAGTCCACCAATTAATGATCCCAGTCTCCTCCAGAAGCTCCCTCACAGACACACCCAAAAGAATGTTCAATCTGGGCACCCCAAGGCCCACTCAAGTGGACACATGGAGTTACCCTCACACCTCCTTAGTGAGAGGAGAAACACATGCTTTGTGCATCTTGCCTTTCCTCCCGCTATTCTACCTTCCTTTTTCCTTTATCCACCTGTCGTGGATTCTTTTTTCACACTTTTGAGTTTTCTATATTGTACTCCATATAGATTGATTTTAAATACAGAACAACCCCAGAGAATATTTACATGCCTATAATTTCACAACTAACATTCCCTGCAGAATGAAAGATGTGACTGAACCAGGTCCTAGGGAAAGGACGTGGCATTCTGTGTCACTGACTTGGTGCCCTTTAAGGAGAATGCTACCTGTGCCAAAGACAAGCAGACTCTGCTCTTATCTTTTATCAGTTCCCCCAAATCATGCCACCTCTCAGTTTGCTTTGTTGTTGGACCACAGCTTTTCTATTTTCGTGTTTGTTTTCTTGAGACTTCTAATGCGTTTTCCTTAGCACTCACCTCCACTGAACACTGAGGTTTTCTGTCCTGTTAGTTTGATGCTGTTCATGGCTTGTAGCCCATTTCTTCTTGAAGATGTGCTTCTCAGAGCTGACTGCCTTCCTGCTCCATTCAGACAGGGGGGCGGGACCCTGAGGTCTGTTATCCTCCTATTTGCATCCCCACTTCCTCTTCTGCTTAGATGCTCTCTTCTCTAGATCTACAACTTGCCCTTCATAGATGACACCATCATTTTGATGGAGCACATCTCTCACTGGCCTCCAACAAGGTCCATGGTCCAAGTAGGACTCCAGGTTGGCTGTGGGGAAGGCATGGCTTCCCTCTCTGACAGTGCCACGGTTGAGAGGCCATGACCATTCTGATTCTCAGACCTGTTTTTCTCTCTGGAACTTCTGAAATCTTCTCTTCATCTCTGATGTACTAAAGTTTCATGATATACTTTGGTGTGGGTGTTTTTTAATCATTGTTTCCTTTCTCTAAGAAAACTTTATGGACTACTTTAATAATTTTCTTTTTTCTGATTTTTTTTCTTTCTGTACCTCCTGATAGTCAGATGTTGGTCTTTGTTAATTGATGTTTTAATTTTCTTAACTTTTTTTCTTAGCTGCTATCCATCTTTTGTTTTGTTTTGTTTTAGACGGGGTCTCACTCTGTTGCCCAGGCTGGAGTAGTGGTGCAATCAGCTCACAGCAGCCTCGAGCTCTCAGGCTCAAGCAATCCTTCCACCTCAGCCTCCCAAGTAGCTGGGACTACAGATGGGTGCCACCTTGCCCAGTTAGTTTTTAAATTTTTGTAGAGATGGGGTCTTGCTATGTTGCCCAGGCTGGTATTGAACTCCTGGACTCAACCGATCCTCTTGTGTTAGCTTCCCAAAGTGTTGGGAGTGAGCCACAGCACCTGGCCTTTTTGGTCATCTTCTTCTACTTTTAGAATCCGACCACATTCTCTGCTAATTCCATAACCTTTTTTATTTCTGCAATCTAAATCTCAATTTCCAAGAGCTCCTTTTTATTTTAAAAAGGTTACTTTTTGATAGTATGCTGTTTTTATTTCATGGGAACAATGTTATCTGTTCTCACTGAGGATCTTAATTTTAACTTGGGGGGAAATGAATTCTCTTCCATTTCCTCTGCTTCCTTTGAGTTCCTTCTCCTGGGTGGGTCGATGTGTTCATTTCTTGCTTCTGGCGGTGAAACATCCCCCATGGTGATCCTGGCTACACGCCCGAAAGCAAGTAGGAGCTGCTGATTATTGATCAGTTATTGAGAACTTCACTGCAGTGTTTGGGCAGGGAATGGATACTTCTTTGGCACCTGACTTTCTATATCAATAGAACTTTTCTCCTTGGCTGTACATTTCTCTGGGAAAGAATCTTCCACTCTCCTGCCTAGAGACGGGTGAGGATCTGCCTGGCTGCCTGGTTCTCAGGCTGGATTAAGCATGGGGCTGGAAGGTTTCTTTGTCTACCATGATAGATTTTCACTGCCAGGCCCCTGCCCTCCCCTGCTCCTGGCATCTCTGAGGACAGAAAGTAATGGTTTATACCTGGTTGGACACAACGGGAAATGGACAAGGAAGTCTCTTTGCTGCTTAGCTTTTCACCCAGTTTTCTCCCTTTTGATCAACACCTCATCTCAACCTTCAGAGACCTCCAGTTCCTGAGCCTTCCCTGAGTCCTGCACAAGACTGTCCGGCTTCTTGGTTCTTGCCCTCTAGGCTCTTAGCTCTCTCTGGTCTACTAAGTCAGAGCCACACATCCATCTGCTCTTTAGCTTCCAAAATTGTGTTGACATCTTTCAGCTACTGTCATCTCTTCTCTCATTCCCCTGAGTGCTCATTTCCCTCCCCATACATTTTAGTAGGGAAATTTCCAAAGTGAAATCTTAGTGCAACAATTGGATGGTGAATGCTTGGCTACCCACCACTAATTCCCTGATTAGCAGGTGGCTACACGTGCTTTATCCCACATCTGTACACCTGGCGATCCATGCACCCAGCCATTAATCCATCTCATTTTAAGAAATACAGTCTGACTGCAGACATCAGGACACTTCTCCTTTAAGACAGAATACTTTAACTAGCATTGGTTCTCTTTATGGTTTCCACTCCTTCCCTGATGTCTGAGGAAACTAGTTGGAATTATATGACATTCTCTCTGTCCCTGCAGTTAATGAGAGTTTCCTCCTGGTCAGCTGTTCTGCCTTTTTGTTAAGTTCCTCTCTCTTATTGTGAGTTTTCCCAAGTGTTCAGTAATTCTTGGTTATCTGTTGATGTTTAAGAATCAAGACCTGCATTCGCTGGTTTAGGTGGCTGGCTTGGCCTATGCTATGGTCTGAAAATGTCCCCCCAGATTCACATGTTGAAACTTTGCTGCCAATGTTGTGGTATTAAGAAGTGGGGTCTTTAGGAGGTGATGAAGTCATCAGGGCCGAGCCTGCTTGGATGGGACTCGGGCCCTTCTAAAAGGGCTTGAGGGAGTGGGTTCGCTCTCTTCCATCTCTCTGCCGTGTGAGGACAAGCGCTCCTCCCTTTTGCCTTTGTGAGGATGCAGCCGTGAGGTGCCCTCTGGAAAGCAGAGAACAACCCTCACAGATGCCCAGCCTGCCAGCACCTCGATCTGGGACTTGCCAGCCTCCAGGAGTTTGAGAAATAAATTTCTATTCTTTATACATTCCCCAGTCTCAGGTGTTTTGTTATGGCAGCAGGAATGGTCCAAGACAGCCTCCCTCAGCCTTTGGGCTTGTAGGTAGTTCTGTTCACCAGTGGCTCCTGGACCTAGTTGTCTGAGGGAGTGTAGTGCAGGTTGACGGCTGTGAGTTGGGTGTGGGTATGGGGGTGGGGTAGGGGGGAAGGCTCTGGGGCTGGGTACCAGCACATTGTGGAATGGAGTGATTTGGTGGACTGCTGTGGAGTCACCTTAGCGAAGCTTCCCTGCGTTGTTCAGAGTTAGCATGGACCATGCTATTTGGAAGGCAGAAGAGAAGCACAGAAATGTTTCTCTTACGTTTGGAAGGCGGTTTCACAGTTTCTGTGTATTCTTCTTTAGACGTAATATAGATGGTGTCATTGTGTTTATAATTAAGTTAAATATACCTAATACTGCTTAATAACTGGAAGCATTTGCTTGCCAGGTGAAAATGGAGATCTGTTTGTTTAGTTATAATAGTTACCACCCTCCGTCATACTTTAAAAATAGGAGGCTTGGGCTTGAAGCTCATACAAGTCAAGAGACTCCTGTACATGGAGACATTCTCCCTCTGTGCCTTTGGGTACATCTCAGCTCCTTCCTCCTACCGGCTCAGCCCCGTCCAGGCTCAGTCCAGATCCTGGAGCCACGAGCACTGAAACAAGGTCTTCTTAAGAGTCTGGAAGAGTTAGGCAGCTTCAAACAGCCATTCATTTACTGATTACCAGAATGATTATCTCACCGCAGACACCTAACTATGTCTAAAGACACATTGTCCCAACCAAGTGCTTACTGTGGGCCCTACACTGGTATTTAAATATTCAAACTTTATCATGCTGTGTTGAACAGAACTTAAAATGAATACAGCAAACCCCTCTCTGAAGGACAGAGATAACCAGCCCTGAGCAGCCTCCTGCAGCCCCTGCCAGCTCAGCCTCCGTGCTCGCCGTGACAGGCTACAGCACAGGGGTGGGCATTTCTCAGTCTCTTGTGTTGCTGTGTCATCATTGCAACCACACATGTATGTACCTTGAGGCATTTCCCTGCCTCATGTTACAGACTTTAACATTACGACATGGTTAATATGCCCAGCTCAAGGATTTCTTGGCAACCAAAGGGTTGCAAACGAGCACACAATTTTTTTTTTAGGCGGAGTTTCACTCTTGTTGCCCAGGCTGGAGTGCAATGGTGCAACCTTCGCTCACTGCAACCTCCCAATCCCGGGTTCAAGGGATTTTCCTGCCTCAACCTCCTGAGTAGCTGGAATTACAGGCACATGCTGCCATGCCTGGCTATTTTTTTTGTATTTCCAGTAGAGACAGCATTTCACTATGTTGGCCAGGCTGGTCTTGAACTCCTGACCTTGTAATCTGCCCTCCTCGGCCTCCCAAAGTTTTCAGATTACAGGTGTGAGCCAAACTGCCCAGCTTAGCAAACAATCTTCTAGAAAGACAGCACAGCCTTGGAAATAGGTGTTTTCTCTATTTCAGAATCCTTTTTTCACATCTTCTTATAGGAGTTTCTTTTTTCCTTCCTATTCTGTGTTTAAACCTCTTCTGATCTATAGCAAATCTCACTGTTGTGACACTGTCGTCTCTGTGTATGGTTTCTTCTAATTATTGCCCATCAAATCTATTTCTCAGTGTTATGTCAAAATCAGATGGTTATTCTTTCCATCTGTTGCCACAATCTGTTCAAACCATCACACTTGGTGAACCTGCAGGAAATTGTATCAGCCAAAAGAGAAACCAATGTGCTTCAGCCAGACTTAATATGGGCAGGGGTTTGGTGTGGAATACTATATTTGAAATCTTCTTATATAATGACAAGTTCAGAAAAATTGCTATTTTCTCCGGTGCCAGCAGTGGATAACACAAAAGCAATGGTGAGACACAGTGGGAAACCCTCACAATATTCTTGCCCCATAATGTAACAATATTTAATACAGAAGCTCCCCAGACCCAGCCTGTTCCTCTTCAACTACAAATACTCTCAGCTCAGAGGGAAATTGAAGTCCCTATATTTCATTTCAAAGGCTCTAAGTGAATTGGAAGGAAAAAGTCCTGTTTTTGAAAGCATTTCAGGTGGACAGAGTACACTCGTTCCATGCTAAGCTGCTCCTGCTAAGCAGAAAGCTGTGATTCCTTCTTCATTAAGTAAAGTGGTTTGCAAAGCATCGTAGCCATGTGCTAATGGCATTAGGGCCGAGGGGCCATTGGCAGCTCAAGGTCGGAGAGAGAAGTGGAGCCCAGGAAAAAGGGGAGCTCGACAAAGCCTACTGGTATTTTTTAAATTAGGGATGCAATGGAGTGTCTCTATTTACTGCAGCAGATACAGAATGCAGCAAAAGATTGTGCTGGAAAAACCCAGTGGAGAGAGAAAGACAGAAGCTATCAGTCGAAATGTATTTTCCAGGAGAGACAAAGGATGGGCCTCCACTGTGGGATTGCCTGCTGGCCCCATTCCAGGACTCCCCCATATTGAGGTCAGGTTTTCCTGCCGTTCGCCCCCGCAACCTGACTTCAGTCCTGAGGCAGAGAGGATCCCCATGATACTACCACATGTGGTGCTGGTCCCCATTGTCAGTGCCAACTTGAAGTAATTTATTGCTTTGCCTTTCAGAACAGAAAATCGATTCATTGGTGGTTTGTAAAAAGCATGCTTTTTTTGGTGAACTTACTCATATGTTTTACGCTTTTATTTTTCTTGTGCAATTATCGAGTCTCACTTCTATTAAATTGTGTGAAACGGCAGCTAGCCCACATTAGAATCATGTCTCTTGGTTCTCTCTGCCCCTCCCCCTTGGATATCCAAAGGCATCTGCTGTTCCCAAAAGGCTGGATGAATGACAGACCGTAATGAAAGGCCATGGCTGCCCTGTAAATAGCCCACTGCTTGTGCTGCTTGTGAGCTACCCTTTCTTTTTGTTTTTATTTTTAGAGACAGGATCTCACTCTGTCACCCAGACTGGAGTGGAGTGGCATGATCATGGCTCATTACAGTCTCCACCTTCTGGGCTCAAGTGATCCTCCCACTTCAGCCTCCAGAGTAGCTGGGACTACGGGTACATGGCACTATGCCCGGCTAATTTTTTTAATTTTTCATAGTGATGAGTTCTTGCTATATTGCCCAGGCTGATCTGAAACTTCTGGGTTCAAACAATCCTTCCGCCTTGGCCTCCCAATGCACTGGGATTATAGGTATGAGCCACTGCACCAGGCTGGTGACTTACTCTTTCTAATATTATAATACAAAATCCTTGATCTGGAAAAACATTTCCTCTTCATCCTCAGTGCTGACTGGGGCTGAGAAACCTTGGCAGGAGGCTGCCAGGGAACCTTCTGCCCAGGTGGCTCAGCGCCAGTGGGCCCGTGGGGTAGCAATTGGTCTAAATGACAGAACTGGCTTTGGAGCTGCAAAGTTTAGGGGCACAAGGAAGGTCTCTTCCCTTCCACGGTGCCTGCCACTCCACCGTAAGAATTTCTAATTTCTTCAGGGCTCTGGTCTTCAATAGTGCTAGTACCTCGAAGAGTATCTGAGCTTGAATCTTACTACAGCTGTCTTTGGATGTAGGTGGTGGCCAAATGAGAGAAGAAGGAGGTTTGGGAACACAGTAGGGCTGATGGGTGTTCTAGGAGCACCAAGGGTGGGGGATGGGTGGACAGAGGGAGGTGAGCACCTAGTCTCTTGGTTTCTGGCTTGTGTCTCACCAGCCAATCAGGAAGGAGCAGGAGAGCAGGGACTCTGGGTGGCCTGGCCTGGGGCTCCCACTCAGCTCCGGGTCTTCATCTCCACCCTCATCCCAGCCCTTGGGCTGCTCTCGGCTTCTCTGCACCAAATGCCCTAAGAGGCTTTGACACTTTCAGGGATGAAGGAATGGGATGAGGAGAGGAGAGAGAGGCTGTGGTAGTGGGAGAAGGCGCCTTGAGAAGGGCCAGGGAGTAAGCCCAGAGCTGACTGCGCAGGTGGGCATGGTCCCTCACCTAGAACTATCTTCCCCACAGGAACCCTGAGCACTGGAAGAAAGCCCAGTCAGTGAGGCCAAGCCTTGGTTAAGGAATAGTGCCCCTGGAGGTCCACTAGATGCATGCTTATTATCTGGGATTTATTTTCCTTTCTATTTTTTTAAATTTTTAATTTGTTATTTTTTTAAGTTTTAATTTAATTTGACTTGTTTCTTTCCGATTTTTATTTTAAATTCAGGGAGTACATGTGTGGGTCTGTTGCATGAGGAAATCACGTGTCATGAGGGTTTGGTGTACGGCTTACCTTGTCACCCAGATAATAAACCAGGTAGGGAGTTTTTCAGTGCTCACCCTCCTTCTACCCTCCACCTTCAAATAAGCCCCAGTGTCTATTGTTCTCTTCTTTGTGTCCATGTGTCCTCTATGTTTAGCTTCCATTGGTTTACTTACTAAGGCAGAGTCTGGCTCTGTTGCCCAGGATGAAGTGCAGTGGCATAATCTTGACTCTCTGCAACCTCTGCCTCGTGGGTTCAAGCCATCTTCCCTCTGCAGCATCCCGAGTAGCTAGAACTACAGGAGCAGGCCATCAAGCCCGGCTCATTTTTGTATTTTTTGTGCAGACAGCATTTTTCCATGTTGCCCAGGCTGGTCTTGAACTTCTGAGCCCAAGCGATCTGCCTACCTTGGCCTATCAAAATACTGGGCTTACAGGTGTGAGCTGATGCGCCTGCCCCAGCTTATAAGTAAGAACATGTGGTATTTGATTTTCTGTTCCTGTGTTAATTTGCTTGGGATAATGGCCTCCAGTTCTATCCATATTGCTGCAAAAAGCATGGATAAAAAAGTCAAAGCAGAGTTGACAATTAACTGGCTGGTGGAGTATTGATCTCATTTTGTTTACAGCTGTGTAGTATGATGTATACATATCACATTTGCTTTATCCAATCCACTGCTGATGAGCATTTAGGTTGATTCCACACCTTTGTTAGTGTGAATAGTGCTGCAATGAACATAGATGCACATGTGTCTTCATGGTAGAACCGTTTACGGTCCTTTGAATATATACTCAGTAATGGAATTGCTGGGTCAAGTGATAATTCTATTGCAGATTCTTTGAGAGCTCTCCAGACTGCTTTCCACAGTGGCTGAACTAATTTACATTCCTAATAGCAGTGTGTAAGCCTTTCCTTTTCTCCACAACCTCACCAGTATCTGTTATTTTCTGACTTTTTAATAATGACCATTCTGACTGGTGTGAGATGGTATCTCATTGAGGTTTTTGCTTTGCATTTTCTTAATGATTAGTGATATTGAGTATCTTTTCATATTCTTGGGGGCCACATGTATGTCTTTAAGCCTTTTTCAGCCAGCCTTTTTTTTTTCTACAAACAAAAGCATATGTGTGTTCTAACATCTAAAATAAGCAAAATAGACCATTTCCATGAACAGAAGGTTGGGAGCCTGAAGGCTGTCTCTTTGTCCTGGGCAGGAACAGCAGCCTACACACCTCACAGGGCTGCTGTCTGTGGCCCGAGTGCACTTGATACCCCAGGGGGCTGCAGACAAATCACCATGTTAACAGACTGTGTGCAAGGTACTGAAGCTTCACTGCTGTCCATCAAGGGCCTTTAGCCTCCATGCCTGTAGTCAGGTGCCTGGGAAGGAAGTCTCAAGAGGGACAGGGAGGGTTGGGGAGGTCAAGGACTGGCTCCATGCCACCCAGGTAAGGGCAAGCCACCGGCCACAGGCTTGGAGGAAGGAGAGATGGATGTATCCCAGATCCTCTGCCTCCTGGATACCAGCCCTTGGGATACTGTATTTTTGCCATAGACAGCAGAAAATGCTACCTGTTTCTGACAAGCACATAGTTAATCTTTGCATATCTGCTGCTAGACCTTTGGAAAATGAGTGTGACTCTCAGCTTGAGGAGAATTCAAGAAAGCCTGGTGACCCCTGCCAGGGGGGTGACAGGTGAGGCCTTAGCACTTCTGTCCCTAGCACGAGGCACAGCCACTCTCTCACCCCTGATTGTCCATACAAGAGGGCAGGCCTGGAGCTGGGAGATGGCACAGTCTGGCACCTGAGTGAGACCTCTCACAGAGAAATCACTTTCTTTTTGTGCTTTGTTGAGTCTTGGTAAATCTTAACCCAAGTCCTTTCTGGGGAGTGGGAAGGAAGGAATCCCCACGTTGTCAGATGCACAGAAATAACTGAAAGCTCTTGGCATTAAATCCAGCCTTGAGTTTGGTTTTAGAAGGAATTAGCCTTCTTGGAAACTGTAGCCTCAGGGATCCAGAGAAACTAGGTCAGAACAGGAACCTGGGCAGGTAGTGAGTTTTGTTACCTTCACCAGACCTGGGAGGGCTCAAATGTGTGGTCTGCAGCTGTCAAGAAGCAAAATCTAGAAGCCCCTGCCGTCCCGGACTGAAATCTTTACTTCTCAAGAGCAAATGGTCCAGTCCTCATGCAGCCAGGGTACGTCCCAGGAAGCCCCCAGGGTGGCATGAGAAGTAAAAGGAGGTTTTCAGACTATTTTAACAAAGAGTACCCAGCCAAACAAGAGTACAAACAAATGGTGCCTGTGACTAAGGCCAGGTCATAAAAGGCTGACAGCTCCCTCCTGCTGGGCTTGCTAAAGCCCTTTTGGCTTTGGATTTTTGAAGATCTGAACAACCAAATAAGAAGCCTGAGCCTTCTCAGGCCACCATGCCATGGGAAGCCCAGGCTACAGCAAGAGGCTACATGGAGAGGTTCCATTCAACAACCCCTGGGCTACCAGCTGGCAGCCAGCATCAGTGTCCAGCCAGGTGGGTGAGTCACCTGGATGGCTGACTCAGTCAAGCCTTCTGATGACTCCAGCCCTGCTGATATCTGCCTGTCACCACCTGAGAGACCCCATACAGCAATTCACACACCTGAGTCCTCCCCACGTTCCTGACCCTACAGTTGTGAAATGTCATATGATACAATGGTGTTGTCTTAAGCTACTAGCTTGGGGTAATTTGCAAAGCATGCATAAGGCTGTGCACATGCTCAGAGGTGTGTACGGGCTCAGGAAAGACATACAAAGGCCCTGAGCTGTCACCTCTGGCTGATCTTGAGGCCCTGTGCCAGCAGGAAGTGAAAGTCAAAGCAGAGCTGGCAATTAACTGGCTGGTGGAGTATTGAAGGCATGCCAGACACACATACACAGAGCCCTGTGGCAAAGACCAGGGGACATACTGGATTTGGGCTGCATTAGTCAGGATTTTCCAGAGAAACAGAACCAATAGGATGGATGGATGGATAGATAGATGATAGATAGATAGATGGAGAGATTTATTATGATGGATTGGTTCACCCGATTATGGAGGCCAAAACGTTCCATAATCTACTGTCTGCAAGCTGGAGAGCCAGCCAGTGGTGCGCTTCCATGGCATCATTCAGTCCAAACCCAAAGGCCTGAGAATCCAGGGAGCTGGTGCTGTTAGTCCTCCAAGCCCATAGTTTTAAGAACTCGGGGTCTGGGCATGGTGGCTCAAGCCTGTAATCCCAGCACTTTGGGAGGCCGAGGCGGGTGAATCACGAGGTCAAGAGATCAAGACCACCCCGGCCAACATGGTGAAACCCCGTCTCTACTAAAAATACAAAAAAATTAGCTGGGAGTGGTGGTGTGCTCCTGTGGTCCCAGCTACCCAGGAGGCTGAGGCAGGAGAATTGCTTGAACCTGGGAGGCAGAGGTTGCAGTAAGCCGAGATCATGCCACTGCACTCCAGCCTGGTGCCTGGCAACAGAGCAAGACTCTGTCCCAAAAAAAAAAAAAAAAAAAAGAACTGGGAGTGCTGATGTTCAATGGCAGGAAAAGATGGATGTCTTAGCTCATGCAGAGGGAGCAGATTTACACTTCCTCACTTTTTTGTTCTATCTGGACAAAATTCACCGTCAGTGGATTAGATGGTGCTCACACACATTGATGAGGGCTTGTCTTAGTCTGTTTTGTGCTGCTATACAACAGAATACCTGCAACTAAGCAATTTATAAAGAACAGGCATTTGTTTCCTACAGTTCTGGAGACTGGGAAGTTCAGGGCCAAGGGGCCCACCTCTGGTGAGGGTCTTCCTGTTGTGTCATCCCATGCCAGAGCACAGAATGGCAAGAGCAGGCAAGAGCGAGGGAAGGGGGCTACACTCATCCTTTTATCAGGACTTCCTCCCATGGTAACCACGTTAATCCATCCGTGAGAACAGAGTCCTTGTGGCCTAATCACCCTGTAAAGGTCCCACCTCTCAACACTGTTTCCCTGGGCTTAAACGTCCTACATATACTTTTGGGGGGACACATTTAAACCACAGCAGGGTTGAACTTCTTTACTCAGTCTACTAATTCAAATGCAGATTTTTCCTGGAAATGTCCTCATAGACACACCCAGAAACAGTGTTTTACCAGCTTTTTGGGCTAGTTTTACCAACTAGCCTGGTCAAGTTGTTACAGAAAACCATCATCATACAGGTATTTAAGGAAATAAATCTCTGTCTAATTGTTCACTGACCATTGTACTAACTGAGCAGAAACTTCAGTGTCCGCACATGACTAAGAGTGCGGGCTTCACGTAATTAACTCAGAAAGATCTCTGAACAAATAACAACAACCTCAAACCCTGTGGAGCCAGAGAATCTGATTTCCAAAGTTGCCACATTTTATTATTTAAAATGCCAGTTTTCAGCAAAAAAAAGTTAAGAAATATGCAAAGAAGAAAGGATGACTGTTGTCAGACACAGGGAAAAAAGCAGAAAAGCAGACAGTAGAAACTGTTCCGGAGGAAGCCCAGATATTGGCCAAACTTACTAGACAAACTTTTTAGGTCAGCTCAGATATGTTTACTGCAATCCCAGCACTTTGGGAAGCTCAGGCAGGAGGATTGTTTGAGCCCAGGAGTTCAAGATCTGCCTAAGCAACATAGCAAGATCCCATCTCTACAAAATACTTAAAAATGAGCCAGGTGTGGTATGTGCCTGTAGTCCCAGCTACTCAGGAGGCTGAGACACACCTTGAATTTTGTGATTGCTTGTGCCCAAGAGTTTGAGGCTGCAGTGAGCTACGGTCACACCACAGCACTCTGGCAGGGTGACAGAGCAAGACCCCATCTCAAAAAAAATACATATATATATATATGTTTAAAGAACCAAAGTATAAAATAATGTTTCACTGAATGGAGGATATCAATAAAAAAATAGAAATTATTAAAAAGAAATTTATAGGCCAGGCGCAGTGGCCCATGCCTGTAATCCCAGCACTGTGGGAGGCCGAGGCAAGTGGATCACCTGAAGTCAGGAGTTTGAGACCAGCCTGGCCAACATGGTGAAACCTCATGTCTACTAAAATACAAAATTAGCCTGGCATGGTGGCGGGTGCCTGTAATCCCAGCTACTTGGGAGGTTGAAGCAGGAGAAGTGCTTGAACCTGGGAGGTGGAGGTTGCAGTGAGTCAAGATCGTGCCATTGCACTCCAGCCTGGGTGACAGAGTGATACTCCATCTCACAACAACAAAAAACCAAAAACCAAAAACCAAAAACAAGAACCTTATAGAAATTCTGGATGTGTTGCTGAGGTGTCCAATATTTTGGCTGAAAGATGTTGCATGATTATGACTACTAGGGATAAAAAGAACAACGATCTGGAAAACAACAACATTTTCAAATAAAAAGTGACTGAGACTGAGCCCAAATGATGTCTCAGTCTGCAGGGGGCAGGGTGTGGCACACGGGAGATTGGCGGGTGTTTCTAACCCTCGTCTGCCCCTGCACTGGACTGAATTCAGTGTCTTGTGCAGGTCAGGCACTCCGTAGTCTTTGTTGAGTCCTGGGGTTGAAGGGGTCAGAGAGAAAGGAGGGGAGTGGCAGGAATTGTGGAAATGTTTACAGGGTGGGAGCAGAAAAGAGTGTTTTAGACTTGGCGACTTCTCCAGTGACCTCGGTGCTGTTTTGTGGCAGTGACTTTCGGGTGCAGGAAGTGGTTTGCCTTTGCCCCAGCTTAAGCACTTCCTCTTCGTAGAAGAGTCAGAGGCCTGCAAAAACTTCTTATCCTGTATCTGGAGTAAAACCATGAGGCTGAGGGGTAGACGTGTGTCCAGTTCATGTCCGGTGTGTGGAGCACACTGATGTGTGCAGGCCCTTCCCAGGGGCTCAGCATTCAGCGGGGCGTGGACACAAACACAAGAGCTGTGAAGCACAAGTGCAGACCAGCAAGCTTTCTCGGAGGGCCACATGAGTATAAGAAGAAAGTCTGCAGCCTACGAATGATGTGCAGTTCTCCTCAGTGTCAAAAGAAGTGCAATGCCTGCGAAACTCACAGCCTCAGTGAGGAAAGTTTTTGACCACCTGCAGTGACTGGAACTACCCTGCACTGCTGGAGGTCTTAGTGTAGCTAGTAGATCACTCAGGCCTTGGCTTGCCTACTCCTCGTCCTGCTGCCGGCCTCGGGTCCATCCACCTGGTCATCCTCACTCTAGCATGAGAGCAGGCGAGGACGTGGAGGTGCACAGTGACTCAGCGGGATTCTGTTGAGTAGCTCCTCGGTAGATATGCATCAGATCACTTTCCTTGATGTTATTACATTTCAAAAAACATGTGCTAAGGGCTGAGGATCCCAATGGAGTAATGGGATAAGGGGTTGAAATGTCAGGCTACGGTTAGCTTTACTGGGCATTTATTAACGCTCTTTCTTTCTCTAATTCCAAAGATAATTGTGACTTGACTTTATTTAGAACTCCAAACACAGGCCCTGCCTGAAATAGGAAGCCAGTCTAAAATCTGGAATTCCCTGATTATGCTCATGGAAGACACAGACTTTTCCTACTTAATGGAATTTCCTCATTTCCTTTCTTGCCAAAAGAATCCAATTTCGTATTAAAGTTGCAGGCAAAGAGCCTCTGATCTCAGATAAACTATGCTTCCCACAGTTCCTTTGGATTAAGCTATTTAGCTGTAGCAATCTCCTTTCCTTGACTACCTATTGTTGTAGGGGTGGCACAGAACCCTATTTCGCACACGGAGAGGTAAAAAGAAGTCAGCTGAAGCCTCCAGGTCTTTTTCCCTACAGCTTCCTTCTGGTTTGGGATGCTCACGTGATGCCCGGAGCTGTAGTGGCTACTTTGTAACTAGGAGGTGAGCAGTGTGTGGCTCTAAAGGCCTTGTGCTGAGTGTTTTAGACTTGGTGACTGAAGGGTAGGCCATGCCTGGCTTGGAGGACATCACTGAGCAATGGCGTCAGCTCTGACTTTCCGTGTCCAGGGCACTTCTGTGACATCCGTGTCACCATTATTTAAGCCCCTCTGAGATGAACGTTCTCCTATTTGTTGCCTAAATCACTTTTATGGAAATATTTTTACAAAAATCAGCCTAAGTGATGCTTTACACAGATATATTTATTCCTTTTCAACCCAGCTAAAACCATGTTTTCATTCCTTTCACTGACAAGCTCATCTTTCAGCAGGCAGAGACAGGAAGGGCAGCTGGAGAGTGTCACCTCCACGGAGGTCCCAGACAGACAGATTGGAGGTTGAAAGCCGCCTGTTGGGCTCTGTGGGCTGCGGAGGGCGGTGTGCTGGAGGGAAGGAGGTGGGGAAGCAGCTTGTCCTGTCCTCTCCTTCTGGGCTGCGTCCTGTGCTGAGGGTCTTCCTTGTGTCAGTCAAGAGCAGAGGGTGGGGAGGCTTTTGGATGGTCAGCATCTTGGGTCTCAGAAAGATACCTCCTCCCTGGGGACCGCCACTACTCTTCAGGCTGGCAGGAAGGGTGGGCAGCGTGGTGCTTTTAAAATATGTTTGCAAATTCTTTGACGGTCTTCTGGCCAAGAAATGCACTCTGTGCTCCCTGTCCTTGAACCTGTGTGGGCCTTTGTGTGAGTTCTGAGGCTCAGATAAAAGAGGCCACACCTCTGTGTCCAATGCCCTTGGGACACTTGCTCTTGGAGCCTCCATGTAAAAAGTCAGAATTCAGAGGACACCAAGTGGAGAAACCACATGGAAAGACGAGAGAGACAGACAGACAGAGAGAGAAAAAGAGAGAAGAGAGAGAGACAGACTCAGAGAGAGAGACAGAGAGGACAGAGAGAGGGCAAAGAGAGAGACAGGAGGACAGAGAAGAAAGAGAGAGACAGAGAGACACACAGAGAGAAAGGAGAGACGGAGGTGGAGAGAGAGAGGAGAGAGGGGAGGGGAGAAAGAGACAGAGACAGAGAGAGAAAGGAGAGAGGGAGAGACAGAGATAAAGAGTGAGGCAGAGAGAGACAGAGATAGAAAAAGAGAGACAGAGATAGACACAAAGAGAGAGACAGAGAAAAAGAGAGAGAAAGGAGAGAGAGAAAGAGCTGGCCCGCTGTCCTGTCCCTGTTGCCTGGGGCTGGACCTGTCAGCGGACAGGTCACTGAGCGGGCCGTGCCCGGCCGCAGTCTTGGCTGCAGCCCCCTGAGAGAACGCCTGGCTGAGCCCCGCTTGGTCAGGTGGAGGCTGGCAGGGTCAGATTCGTTCTGGGAACGGAGGAGCTCAGGCTGATCAGGTTGCTGATGTCTCCATGGTTACCTGGAGTCACTAGAGGGAGAAAGACGGTCCCATTTGAATGGGATCCGGTGTCTGGTCATCTGACTCCGACTGTGTGTGTGACATGCTCGGCTGCCCTGTCCACCTGTGTCCCCAAAATCTCCACTCCAGCTACTGATGTTTTAAGATATCGAAGACTCAAACAGTCCCCTTAACTTCAGCAAAAGGCCGGGAGGCATCCAGGAAGCTGGGCTGTCTTTTTGCCTTTGGGGAAAAAGCCAGAACCTCCTGAAACTCAGTGTTTTCCCTCCGGAGCCCAGGTTTCACTGCCCTGGGGAAATGACGGGAAGGCTAAGGACAGATGGAAGGAGAAGGGCAGAGAGACACAGGGACGTGGAAAAGATGGGGATGCAGATGTGAGGACTGGAGGAGGAGCGCTGCTGGCGGCGCAAACTGTCCCTTATGTTTTTGAAAAATGCCTCTCTTCAGAAGGTCTGCTCTGAACACGCCTTCCAGAGCACAGGGTGCTGGCCAGACAGGTGCCTTCCCGTCTGTCCAGGTGGAGGGGCAACTTCAAAGCTTAGGTGTGAGCGTCCCTGTGGAGAGTGGGGCCATTGAGCCCCAGACAGTGTGATTGTTACTGGTGACTGCGGTTCACAGCGGTTTGGGTTCCTGTGGCCGCAGCGACACATTTGCCTTATGAATTGTTATCTGTAATTTCTGAAGAGACTAAGACAAAAGTGGAAGTAGTTGCTTCCCAAGAGTTAACCATTTCTTCCATTTCTCAGTGTTGGTGACTTCAGGAACCAGGAGGAGGAGGAGAGGATGTGCAGGAGATGCCGAGACAGCAAGCCCGGCACACGGCAAAGGGGACCAGCCAGGCCCGGAGCCCTGGCCAGTGCCCCACCCAGCTGGGGTGGGAGCCACCGGGGCGGGAGCAGGGGGCCTGCTTCGATTGCTGCTGGTTTGTCCTGAGTTTCAAAGTCCATGACCCAGGACTGGCTCACTTTGCTGAAGGATTCAACCAAGAAGAAAAACTGGAATTTTGTGATTCCAAAGCCTTCCATGAAACTCTTTGCATATATTTGTATGGATGTGCTACTCGAATTTTATATGAATTTTGATCCAATATTTCATTTTCTTACATCCAGATGATTCCCCCAGAGAGACCATACAAGGAAAACAAATCGGAAGGTCCAGTGGAGACCTTCTACCCTCGTTACCAGTTCCAGAGACAGGGATCTGCACCCGGTGAGACCAAAGGGCAAAGGCATCAGCTCTTCACTTTCCAACTTCGAGGAAGTCTTTCACCAGGCCCTCACGGCCCACTTTTATTTTCCAGCTTCTCAGCCTGTATTCACGGGCTCCCGAGTGAGACCATTTAGGCCCCTTCCCTCCTCTTCACTCTCTCTTTGAGGCAGCCCCTGAGTGATTCCTTCTCCCAGATGGGCCCTGGGTCTTTCCAGGCATCTACCTGGCCTCAGTCACTCTCCTCCAACTGGGATGTTCTGCTCAGCATTTATTTTTCTGGTTAAAACTCAACCTACCACCATGATATTCCTTTTGGGGGGCAATTTGGCAATATGTATATCACAATTTTACAGGGGCAGCCCCATGAGCTGAGAACATGTATGAGTCATTTCTATATTAACATACAGGAGTGCAAAATCCATGAAGATGCAATGGTAGAAAATAAAGAAGGCCATCTGCATGTCAATCAACAGGGACAAGTTAAATACAGCATGGACCGGCCACACTGGGATACACGTAGCTTTAAAGAGAAGTGGATAAGTATGCCCAGACATGGGAAGGTGCCTAACTTAGTAATCGAAGGCTATGTAACAATATAACGATAAGCTAAGCAGCTTGAAACAACCAGCATTTTATTGCCTCACAGTTTCTGTGGGTCAGGAGTCCAGATACAGCTTAGCTGGTCCTCCACAACCAAGTTATGGTCTGGAGCTGCAGTCACATCTGAGGCTTGACTGAGGAAGGACCTGCTTCTTCACTCACATGGTTGTCAGCAATTCAGTTCCTTGTGTGCTTTGGGACTGAGGGCCTTATTTCCTGCTGGCTGTTGGCCAGAGGCTGCCCTCAGCTCCTTGTCACAGGGGTCCTCTCCATGTGGCCACTTGCTTCCTCCAAGCTAGCTAGGGAGTGTGTCTCCTAGCAAGACTGATGTGATCATCTTACGGAGCATAATCATGTACATCCCATTACCTTTGTCACTTTCTAGGGGTTAGAAGCAAGTCTGTGGTCCAGGGGATGAGATTGTGCAAGGGAGTGGATATTAGGAGGCAGGGATCATGGGGGAGGCGACCATCTTAAAGGCTATCCATAACATACCCAGAATATGTTTTTAATTAATGAAAGGCAACGGAATCAGAACATAGAAGGGAAGGGATGGGCAGCTAACTACTAAGTATTCTACAGCATTGAGTTACTGCTGGGAGTGACTCCCAGCCAGGACCCCATTGCTCAGCACCCACGGACTGTGATCTAGGGAAGACCAAGTGTCTGGTTCTCACTCACCAAGGGAACATGAGTGGATGGGGTGAGTGTCACTTCTGGTCCAGAGGATTAAGAAGTGGATGTGACTCCCCATACTGTCTTTTGCCATCTGCCCATTGAATTGAACAGAGTCAGCACTGAAGATGTGGAGCTGCCCAGTGAATGGGTCCAGAAATCCCTTCTGGGAGGTGAATCACCCATGTGGGTGCTGAGAGGAGCACCCACATGGCTAAAGATACATGCAAGAAATAAGCTTTTATTTTGTTTAGCTGTGCAGGCTAAAATTTTGTTATCACAGCAGCTAGTATACCTTAAATAGTACAATTGGTTTAGTATAATCTGATTCAAAAATCTGTGTATGAGTATATGTAGGCATGGACGTATGTTACAACATGCACTTTTCATTCTCTTAATTGGGTAGTCAGAATTCTTCAATGTGTCTGCATAACAAACTACTCCAAAACTTAGAATCATAAAAAATAAGCATTTATGATCTCTCACAGTTGCTGTGGTTCAAGAACTTGAAAGCAGTTAGCTGGGTGGTTGGGGCTGCTGTCTTATCTAAAGGTATGATTGGGGTTGGAGGTTCCACCTCCCAAGCAGCTCCTCATACACCTGGGCAGTTGGTGCTGCTTGTGTGCAGGAGGCATGCAGACCTCTCCTCAGGGCCGCTTGAGCGTCCTTACGGCATGGCAGCTGGCTTCCTCCAGAGTGAGGAATCCCAGAGAGAGCAAGGCAGAAGACTCAATGCTTTATAAGCTAGCCTCTGAAGTCAAGCACAATCATGTTTGTGATATCCGTTGATGACACAGGTCAGCCCTATTCAATGTGGGACGGGACTATACAGAACATGAAGAGGGAGAGGCTGCCTACCATAGGGAGAGCACAGTAGAAAGGCACCTTGATCAGAATCTCAGGGCAGGGCATAGAAACTGAAAGGCTTAAGCAAAATAAACAAAGTAAAGGACAGGCTCAGCTGCTTTTGGCGGGAGTGGTGATGTAGGCTCTTGTCCACTGAGTGAAATCACACAGGGAGAGGATCCTCAAAGAGGGTCGCAGAGGTCAGCAAGGCGAGTGGACATCTGTGGACATGGTGACAGAATGAGCCTCAGGGCTGCTCAGTGAGGGCCAGAGATGACATTGCAGAAGCAGGAGCCCCGCACAGAGATGACCGGGACAGCAAGCCCACAGACTGCTGAGTGATTTGGAAACTGATCCTCCCTTCATCTCCAGGGTGCTGGAGCATAAACCAATGGTGTATTTGTGATGGGGATGATGGGTCTCACTCTCAGGTATCATGTGGAAGGAGAAAGAGACTGCCCTTTCTTTAGATTTGCACTCATGTCTGAGTGGGTCATCCTCCAGGCTTTGGAGATTCAGGTAGCTGCTACCGGCTGTGTCTGAGGACTCCCAAGTGAAGGGTTCATGATCCCCGCGTTGGGGGTGGTGGGCAGGAGAAAACGTTAGCATTTCCATTTTCTCTCTAAAAACCAGCAACCTTGCCCTGTGCCTACACTGAGTGTGCACCTGCCCTCTGGCAGCGCCTGTTTGCTTCCCAAGTCCTGCGACTACTCTCCCCCTCATGTAAGGGACAGATAGCTTAATAAGACTCCCGCCAAGAGACTGCAGAATAAAGATTCTATTAATCATTTCTCCAGCAATGAGACAATGGCAGAGCTGGCAGAGCTGACACTGTCTGTAGATTTCACTGGAGCCCCATGCACTGACAAGAGCAAGAAACTGAAAGAGGGACTGATATCAGCATTGTCAACACGAACTGTGCCCTCGGTATGCCGTTCATGGAGTGTTAGCTAACGTGGTATTAAGCTAGCATTTTAAAAAACTTATTTTTTGATTTTAATTGACAAATAATAGTTGTATGTGTTTATGGGATACAATGTGATATTTCATTACATGTATATATTGTGTAATGATCAAATCAGGGTAATTAGCATAACCATTACAACTTCATTACTTCTTTGCTGTGGGAACATTCACAATGCCTCTCTTCTAGCTATTTGGAGATATACAAGAACTTATTGTTGGCTACAGTCACCCTACTGTGCAGTAGAGCACCAGAGCTTATTCTTCCTTTTAACTGTATCTTTGTACCCGTCAACCAGCATCTCCCCATCCTCCCCTCCCCGCTACCCTTCATGTCCTCTGGTAACCACAATTCTACTCTCTACTTCTATGAGCTCAACTTTTTTTAACTCCCACATAGGAGTGAGATCATGCAGTATTTCTCTTTCTGTGCCTGGCTTATTTTGCTTTATATAACATCCTCCAGGCTCATCCATTTTGCTGCAAATGACAGGATTTCATTCTTTCTTTTCACGGCTGAATAGTATCCCATTATGTATATGTACCACATTTTCTTTCTCCTATGTATCCTTGATGGACACAGGTTGATTGCATCTCTTGGCTTTTATAACTAGTTAAGCTAGCATTTTTAGCAGAATATTTGCAGAAATATTCTTTCAGGATTATGTTATCTTTTAAAAGTCTTGGTGTATGTTTTATAACGTGTATAATACATAAACACAATAGTTATGTGCATGTAATAAAAATGCACAGATATATGTATGCTACTTTTAAAAATGAACAGTGATGTAGTTCAGAAAATAAGATACCCTCTTTGAGTGACTGTTCTGTCTCCAGTGTTAGGTTGAATGCCCAGGCAGATAGCGTCTAATTTCTTGCTGGCCCACTGAGGCAACTGCCCTTTATCACCTCCTCCAGAGCACAGGTTGAGGGCAGCTGCAGTCCCATAGTGCTTGAGATGCAGCTGGTGAGGCCATTCCTGTATCCTTGGCCCTGAAAGTTAGCTCCATGCTCTTTTCTGTGCTGCATAGATTGTCCTGGAGAGTTTGCTTTTTGTCTACTAATCTCTCTGGTTGGGAGTCTTTTGTGGAATGGAAGTTTTTTCATTAGCAGGCAACACAATGAAAAACTTCCAAGTAACTGCCTCTTAAACACTTTGTCGGGGCCAGGGTGGTGGCTCATGCCTGTAATCCCAGCACTTTGGGAGACTGAAGCAGGTGGATCACCTGAGGTCAGGAGTTCAAGACCAGCCTGGCCAACAAGGTGAAACCCTGTCTCTAAAAAAATACAAAAAATTAGCCGAGCATAATGGTGGGTGCCTATAATCCCAGCTACTTGGGAGGCTGAGACAAGGAGAATGGCTTGAACCCAGGAGCAGAGGTTGCAGTGAGCCAAGATCGCGCCGTTGCACTCCAGCCTGGGTGACTAAGCGAGACTCTGTCTCAAAAAAGCAAAACAGAACAAAACCCTTTGTCCCGCCAGGAATGGAACTGAGCCAGGAATCCATGAAACAAGAAAAGCAACTCTGAGGCCCCTGGGTGATCTACGATCTTGGCTGGGAGCCATCCTTCCCTCATGGGTCCAGGAGGCTTCTACTTTTACGGCTTGAAAGACAAAAATGGGTGCACACAGTGCCAGGGGTTCAATCCCATTTACCTCTGGGGCCATACTTTCTGCTGGACATGGCGGGCTTAGGTGTCTGAACATGCCTGGATCAGAGTTGATCCAGAAGAAGAATCATCCTCCAGGTAGCTATGAGAACAGCACCGTTCCCAAGTAGTGAGAATCAGCCTGCATCCCTCTGGGGTCTGGAGTCTCTGCAGGCATCAAGAACTGCTTCCATGGCCCCCACTTGGGGTATAGCAAGACCTGGTGCCCAGGAGGGGTGGCCATCCATGGGGCAGGCTCACAGCCTTTATGCCGAGTGTCATCTCTTCCCAGAGCCGGCAGGTTTTCCACGGTGGTGCAGATGGCCTGAGAATAGCCAAGATTTGGGGTCTCCACATCTCCATAGCTCGGCCCCAGCCAGCAACCAGCACAGGATCCTAGCCTACGAGTGACCACCTGCTTCAGAGTGCTGGGAGCACACATGAGTTGCAACAGGGTTGCCAGGCTTAGCCAACAAAAATATTGTCCCATGCAATATTGGAGATGTATTTACACTAATGTTTATTGGCTGTTTATCTGAAATGCAAGCTTAACTGGGCTGTCTGTATTTTAATCAACAATGCTAAATACAAGGGCTTTGAATCTGAGTTCTGCCATCTAGTGATCTGAGAACTGTCTGAGCTCCCCGAGGCTCAGTTTTATAGTCTGTAAAATGGGAAGGACAATGCCACCTCTGCGCTATGTGACAACATGCGAAATGGGAGAGAAGCTTCCAGCTGAGTGGCTGGGGTCTTGGTCCACCTGTCTCTTGTCTTGTGTAGGGAAATGCAGCTGCCCAGCTCCACGTGAGAGGAAAACCCCAGTGGAGCATGGATGGCTTGTAATGATGCTGGTGACAAAGGGTGCCATTCATTATTGGAACTCCTGGCCAGGGTTTCTGTTCAGCGCACAACAGTCCCTTCCTGCGTGCTGGGTGCTGTCCACACTCTGTCATCGCCACCAATGGCTCTCTGGCTTGAAAGGCCCTGGGAGTACCAGTGAGTCTGTAGTTGCTGTTTGATGAGAGCTGCTTTATCACCCCCAGGTGGCTCTGCCCCTCACCATACTGCATAGGGATGGTGTCACCTTGGTGTTGGGGACTATGGTTCCAGGCCCATCATGAACTGCTGTTCACGATGATGGCATGAAGCCTCTGATGGTTAAAGGGGGTCAACTTGACTGGGTTGAGGAACACCTGGATGGCTGGTGAAGCGGTTTCTGGGTTTGTCTGTGGGACTGAGAGGAAGACCCACTCTCAGTGTAGACAGGCACCCTCCTGTCGGCTGGCAGGGGGACAGGTGGACAAGACAGGTAGAAGAAGGAGGATGCATAGCCAGCACTTTCTCTCTTTCTCCCTCTCCCTTCCCGAGCAGGAAGCTTTTTCTCTTCCTGTCCTTGGACGTCAGACTCCAGGTTCTTTGGCCTTTGGACTCTGGGATTTGCATCAGCAGCCTCCCGCTTGCTCTCTGACCTTTGACCTAGGACGAGGTGCTGCACTGTTGGCTTCCCTGGTTTTGAGATGTTCAGACATGGACTGATGTTTTCCATAAACCACCCTGCAGATGGCCCAGCGTGAGTCTTGACCTTTTTAACTGTGTGAGCCAACTCTTCCTAATAAACTCCCTTTTATGTATACATATATCCTATTGGTTTAGTCCCTCTGGAGAACCTCAACTAATATAAAACCTTTCCTATAGTTTCCCAGGCATGCTCCTCGCTCCTGACATAGGGACATCATCTAGTTTTCACCCCCAGGGAAACTCACCCGTGGCTTCACAGCAGGAGGGCACGCTGCTTCCCACGAGGCTGGAAGACTCCAGCATGGGCATCCTCAGCCCTGCAGCCAGTCCTCAGTCTGAACAGATGCAGGAGACAGTGCTGCACATCAGGAGACTGGGGGTGCATCCTGGGAGATGTCTCTGGGCCAACTTCCCCAGAACTTTCCAGTTGCCATGGTGATGGTCAAAATTGTGGTGATATTTCAGGTTGTTGGCAAGACATGGAGTCTGGGACAGCATGCTGCAGGCCGGTGTCCCTCTGATTCAGTGTCTGTGGCTTGATGCTGGCAAGGGTGGGCTTGAGGAGAGGGTCGCGCAGGGCTGGAGAGGATTCTCCTGGCCCAAGCAGACAGCCCTGCCCAGAGCTGTGCCAGTCAAACCTGGCATCTCTCCTGGCATGTGTAATGCAGGTGGCAGTGACACTGTGGGTGGCAGTTTGTGACATTAAGGAGGAGGTTGATTTAGTATGGTTTATAACAGGTCATCCAGGAACAGCAGCCATTGTTTTAATGAAAAATCCACACGGCTGATGATGGAGAAGAACATAAATTGCCTTGGAGGACAGCGTGGGCTTTGGGAGTGATCCAGTCCAGTGATTCTTACCAGCTGCCACGTGCCCTGTGCACTGTGCATCCGGAGCTACTTGTAAGAAATGCCTTCTACCAGGTAACTGGGTCCTCATTTTTGATGTCGTAGCTAGACTGGCTTCTGTGTTTTAGCTCTCTTCTTGAATGGTTCCCAGAACTAAATTTCCTTTTCTTGCCTAATTTTTGTCAGGTGAGGATCTCATGATTAAAAGAGTAATGTTTATTCACTGTCGTTTAATAATTTTAAAAATAATATTTGTCAATTAGAAAATAAGAAACTCATAGAGGAATAATCAGAATCACTCATGATTCCCATCCAGGCATTGAACACCAGATCCCAGATCTTGCCCCGCCTCCATCATCCACTGCAGGATACTAAAAGCTGCTTTTCCTGCTCACGTGGGAAGTGGGGCCCAGAGTATGTGGGGTGGGGACAGCCAGGGCAGAGTCCATCGGGGACTTATGTCTGATTTAAGGTGGGGCTCAGCGAGGATGGGGTTACTGTCTGGGCTGATGGGGCAGCCAGGTGAAGAGGTGAGGTGAGGGAAGCAGCCATCTGTGGAGGTTTTCCATGGAAGCATTGCTGGCTCTTTCCGGAAGCTCCTGTCGTAAGTAATTAAGCTGCTTGCTTGCACCAGAGTCTGTGGAAGGAGCTGTGGGGGCGGGGAGTCTGTGGAAACAGCAGTGGGAGCGGGGAGCCAGTCCTGCCTGCAGACGAGGGTGTGGGGTTATCTGTGTGGTGGGGGCTGGATGGCTCCGGCTCTCACAGGACGTATATGAACACATGGCAACATAATAACTTTGCCTGCGTTAGCTCAGGTCATAATTTATGACAGCTGAAATGGACAGCCCTAAAAAGACCATGGGAGATGGAAAAACCATTGCCTTTTGCATGCCACACTCCCTCCCAAACAGTTCCAGGTTGTACACGCATATCTGCACAGGTAGAGCTGTGTGTGAGACTGTGTGTACATGTATGTTGGGCTGTGTGTGTGTGTAGGGCTGTGTGTGTGTGTAGGGCTGTGTGTGTGTGTAGGGCTGTGAGTGGGTATGTGTGTAGGGCTCTGTGTGTGTGTAGAACTGTGTGTGTATGTGTGTAGGCCTGTGTGTGTGTAGGGCTGTGTGTGTGTATATAGGGATGTGTGTATGTGTAGGGCTGTGAGTGGGTATGTGTGTAGGGCTCTGTGTGTGTGTAGGGCTGTGTGTGTGTGTGTAGAACCCTGTGTGTGTCTGAGTTTTACTGGGGTTGTGGGTGGAAATAAGTGCAGAATATTTAATCAAGGCAGTGAGGTTTACCTTTTTAGATTAAACATTGTAATCTTTACTTTGTCAGGCAAGTAGAAATGTGACAGATGTCCCAGTTTCTGTGCAACTGTTGTGCTGTTGACAGCTATCGAGTTCCACCTGGCACTTGGGGTTGTGCTGGCATTCTGCCCTTGCTTCACCTTGCCCTCAGGTATAGTATGTACTCATGATGGCAGCGAGGAGCCCCGCCCTGCTTTGCACCCTCTGAGCCCCCAGGGACCCCTGGTTGTCCCAGCCCTATGGACACCCACACCCGCCAGGGGGTCACAAATGGCCAGCAGGTGAGGAGAGGCTCCGGTTGTCCCTAAGCCACCAGGAAGGGAAGTCCTTGACTGAGGGCACTGCCTCCAGGGGCTGAGGATGTCATAAAGTGGTTGACTTTAAAGAACCCAAAGACAAGTGCAGGGCCCTAAGGAGGTCTGAGGTCCCACGTGGGGCCGAGAGGAAGGGGGACAGGGTGGGAGACAGTGGGTCTGGGAGATATCCTTAGGGCCCCATGAAGCAGGCCTGATGAGTGTGCAGGAAGGAGAGGGTTCTCAGTTGTGGAGGAATCCATATATAATTTTCAAGACACCATTATTTATACAATTTGGTGTTACAATTTCAGAAGAAGGAATTAAAAAATCACAAGGAAAATAAACTACTCAATCCTCTGAGTAAATTCCAGAGAGCACGGTGTGATTTCACCAGATAGAAGATGATTTTGAAAGATGGGCCTTGGAGTGAACAAACAGGAAAAGAAAAGGGGATCCTGGCATTGGCATGAGTGAAGTTACTTCAGTGCATCTGTAGCAAGTGGATTTTAAAACAGGCATTTAGCACAATCCTGGAGAGTAACACGTAATGGCATCAAAAGGTAGCCATGGCATATTACTTGAAAGTATGGAAGGTGGAGCACACGCGCACCCCTCGCATATGTAGGTGTGTCTATGTGCAGAGAAAAGACAGGAAGGAGTGGACGAACTTGCTAGAAACGGTTAGATGTGGGACGTGGGAGCAAAAGTGGTCTCCTTTTTTTCTCTCTCTTCTTTCTCTTTTTAATTTTGCTTCTCTGTATTTGCCTTTCGCTTTTTTTTTTTTTTTTTTAACAATGAACGTATAAAAGTAAAAAAACACAAACGTACATGTTGGAAATAGATGCTCAGCACCACAAAGAAAAATCAGCACTAAGACAAAGGATCTTTCAGCAATGCAATGTTTACTTCCTGGACTGCAGGAAGGGTACCCTCGCTAGCCATCATGCCATGAGAGTACAATGAACAAAGGAAAACATACAAATTTATCCCTTACACATTTGGGGTCATCCTTACTGCTGTGTCTTATATCATTGGCTGGAGCCAGACCTCACAATCTAAACTAAAACCCGATTGGCCAACAACTTAAAACTTTTCTAAACAGGTAAAAGCAATGGAGAGCTGGGACATGCCCGTGAACACATCCAGCACAGGTATCTTGGTTAAAGTACAAGGACATAGAATGTACTACGTGCCTGTAAGGATGGCATGTTTAACAGCTGCATAGGATAGGGCTTCACAGAGAGTTATTAGCACACTTATGGTTTATTCTTTAACAAGAAAGGAAACTTTAAAAAGGAACTTTTCTATTTTCCTTAATACATATGTGGATACGTGTGTTTTAAACAAGGAAAGCAATATGAGAAAAGACATTTGGGAAATGTCTACCGTATGTTGACTTGGGCAGGCATGGTCCCAGGGCCATATCAGTTACCTCATCTAATGAGTTCAGCAGTTCTCTGAACACTGGTAAGTATTCTTATCAGTGTGTAGGTTGAGGCTCAGAGGCTTGAGCTGTCTGTCCCCGGCAGCCAGCTTGTAAGTGGTGGGCCTCCTCTTCTGGTCAGTTTGTGCTGGTCTTGCTGCCCTCCACCATGAAGGCAGGGCGTGGCCTGGCAACCTTTCTGCCCTGGCCCAGGACAGTAGGGAGAGCTCATCTCAGTTCTGTGATCATTTCTGCACCCTGGCCTGCCTGATTATCCAATTAATCAGGGAGCCGAGTGCCCTGCAGGCTGTGTCTCCCCATGTGGGCTTCGGAAGGCTCATGGAGTCTCTGTAGAGAACATCAGCAAGTGACCAGGGTGGCCTTCCATGTAGGAGGGTGATGCTGATGGCCGCTGGGCCTTTGCTTGGCTCAGTGCCTGCTGAAGGGGCATCTGGGGACTGTTCTCAGTGAGGTCCCCAACCAGGAGAAAGTCGTTCAGAGGCGCTGCTGTGTCAATGGCAGGACAGGCCTTTGCAGAGTGCTGAGCCATAATCCAGGCGCTCCCTCAGTTTCCTATTTTCGAAGCCTAGGAGAAGCTCGGGTATTTCTGTTGTAAATACGTAACATTTGATCAAGACCAGAAAGACACGTGTCGTTGGGTTACTCCTGGCAACCAAATTCCTCCAGGCTGTTACTCAGGGCTGGATGTTCTTCATTACAGGATTCATCATGTTGAGGGAAAAAAAATACAATTCTTTCTCTTCTAAAAGCATACAATGTGTTTCTATGCCCTGATGTCATGTATAATCTATGGCAGAGAAAATAACGTGGGCACATCTTTTTACTTGGTACTTAACATTGTAGTGTCTCATGCCCAAGACGAAAACTGGCTCTCAGCCCTCATGCTCAGAGCACTCCACATGGACACCTGTTTTTGCCCTTAAACTATGAAATTTCATAGTCAGTAGTAGCGTCTCAGAGCCCTCTGGGGAGTGGTCATTAGCAGGTAGGGGCCATTTGGAATCACGCAAGGATATCTTGCTAAATTCAGCCAACACCAAGCACCAAGATGCACAGGACCTTGGGCAGGTAGCTGCAGGGACCCGACAGGAGCAGCCCCTTGCCGGTGGCTGCTGTGAGCCCAAGGGAGCAAGGACTCCGCAAATATCCAGGAGCTGCCAGGTTGGGCCCAGGTGGCTACTGCTGTTATCTAGTGCCTGAGGGCCTTGCCTTCTAGACTTGAAGCTCCTCAGAAGCCGAGGTCTTAAATTTTCCTGTCTCATCCCATGAGACACTTTCCTGAGTGTAGTAGGTGTGCAGAAACACCCTCAGTGTCCCCACTACCTGTACACACTGCTCTTTTAAAGCAATCCCCACTTCACCACCCTGTGAGCCTGTTTGTTGGGTCCAGGTTGCAGGTACAGTGAGTCAGGTCTCTCCTGGCTTAGTATTATTACACAGCATCGATGTTACACTGAGCATCTGGCAGTAGCATCCTTAGGAGCAGAGTCACCTGTAAAATAAAGAAGGAAAACTGTCCTGAGACCCACTGGCAAGCCTGCAGCACTGCTTTCTTCATCTCTGGAGTAATGGGCTTTGCAGGCAGAGCTAAGCCTTGGTCTGTTTTCCAGTCTCTTGGCAAATTCCTGAGCAATTGTCATTTCCAGTTCTCAAATCCTTAAATGGCAACGATGCTGTATTTGCTGCAAGGAGGGCCCAGACGCATGCGTGGGCCCATGTCCAGGTGCATACGTGGGCCTATGTGTTCAACAGATCTCTGGAAACTGGTAACTATTCTTATCAGTGTGTAGCCAAGGGAGCGCCTGGATTACAGCTCAGCACTCTGCAAAGGCCTGTCCTCCCCTTGACATGGCAATGCCTCTAAACAGCTTTCTCCAGGTTGGGGATCACACTGGGAATATTTCCCAGCATATGTGGGCCTGTGTCCAGCGGTGTCTCTCTGTACAGACTTTCCCACATAGGCTTGCTGGTCCGTTCTACAATCCAAAGGTGAGTGCAGGGCCCCAAGAAGGGCAGGGCCCTGGTGCCAGGGAAAGCCTTTGGAGATGGGGTCTGTGGTGGAGAGCTGTGGTCAGAGATGGCTGAGTGACCAGTTGGGACTATTTTAGGCTTGGTTCCACCAACTGGGGTGCTCCCTCACATGCTTGTCGGGGAGCCTGAGCCTCGGTGTGTGCAGCGGGGTGATGGGCATGGGGCTAAGGGCTTCCATAGGTGAGCAGGGAAGGTGCAGGGACCACCTGGTGTCTGCAGGTTGCCAGCAGAGGGAGGGGCTCTGTAGCGACAGGCCCCTTTTTGTTGGCAGGGCCCTGGCTTTCTAAGGCTCTTGGTGCCCCACAGCTGCTGGGGTTGAAGTGGGGTGCCAAGTGAGGCAGATGTTTACCTGGTAATGAAAGCCAGGTGGCTGGGCCAGGGCAGCTCCTGCCCCCGTCTTGCTTGCCAACACCGGGCAGCTGCCTGCCCTTGTTATCTACCCTCTTCCTTCACTGGCTGACTGTCCTTGCTCTGGTGGACCACAGAGGTGGGCGTTGGCAGGAGGTAGCTGGTGTCACGGGGACAGGGGCTGGTTAGATAGGGTACCGGAGGAGGAAGATGAGGAGGTGCTGCATTGGTCCACAGTCCTCTTAGCTGCTGGGATTGAGCTAAGTCCTGAGGTCACTTTGGGGGGCCTCCATTACCCCCTCAGTGAACCAGAAAGGATGATGTCTTAGAGAAAAGGGCAGTGCCGCACAGCACCCCGCTCTGCTCTGGACCTGGGTCAGCAGTTCCTCTCCCTCCTCTTTGCTCTGCCGTGGTCACTGCCATGCCTCACCACCATATTACCCCTTAGAGGACATGCATGGTGCAGCCAGCGTGTGCATACGGGCATGTGCGTGTGCCTGCATGTGCTGTGTGCCTGTTTGCATTTGTACATGTGTGTATGAGTATGCACACACACGGGCTTATGTCCATATGTGTGCCACATGTATGTGTACACGTGTGTGTGCATGCCTCTGCATGTATGCATGCGTGTGTGTGCATGTCTGTGGGTATGTGTGCGTATGTCTGTTGGGGGAGAGCTTGGTTCTCCTTTTTCTGTGAAAACATAAACTTCAGGTCCTTAAGCCTCCCAGGAAACTGATTTCCCAGAGTGGCTTCTTGGCTGACACGTGCATCTCTAGATATGTCTTGCCAGGCTCCCTCATACAAGCTCTGAAAATGAGGTTTAAAGGATAAGACTCACATGAGGGCAGTAGACAACACCCATAGCCCCTGCAGCATGGGTGCCTGAAAGGGTGTCCTCTGCCCCAGCCCTGTCCACGAGGGCTGCCTTCCCTGGGTCTTCCCTGTGGCTGCTTGACATGCAGGCAGCTCCACTCAAATGCTCCTGGGCATCCTGCACTCCCTGAGTTGATTTGCTTGGTCTTTAAAAATGTTTTTTAAACTAATGCTTATTTTCACCAAGGTAATGGATGCATGGAGCTCAGAAACCCAACAGAACCAGAGACATGGGAGGAGAACAAGCAGGCCCTGGCCCATTCCTTCAGTTTAATTCCTTCTGAGAATGAGCCTGACGACTCCCTCAGGGTGGCCACTGAGCTTAGCGTGGCCAGTCTCTGATTCTGTCCCTGGGTCAAAGTGTCCCTTCTGTGTCTGACTCACCCCCAACACCATGCTAAGATCACGCTGTAAGATTAGCCCAGGTGCTCACGAGCATGGTCCATCCATTCTTATTGCCACATCAGATTCCACTGTGTGTACAACACATGCATGATGTAAATGTCACTTAAATATATACATATGTATAATAATATATTTATGTATTGTACAACACATAATGTAATGCTATAGCTGTATAATATCATATATTCTATATAATAATTTATTCATGCATGTATTATGCATAACTTATATACATGGTTTATATATAATTAATAATATATAATTTGCCTAATATATGATTATATTTAATTCTATATTTCAATATATCTTATCTATTCTAGGGATGATGGAATTTGAATTGCTTCAGTTTGTAGTGGTTATGTGCGGCAGTACTCTGGACAGCCTCATACAAGTCTTTTACAAGAAATCTATTATGAGAAATTGGCTTGCATGATTATGGGGGTTGATAAATCTCACAATCTGTCATCTGCAAGCTGGTGACTCAGGAAAGCTATGATGTAGTTTGAGGGCCTGAGAGCTGATGGTGTAGATTCCAGAAGGAATTTCAGATGGATTTCAGAAGACTCTGAAGGCCTGAGAGCCAGGAGTACTGAGAGCAGGAGAAGATCGATGCCCCAGCTCAAACAGGCAGAGTGAATTGAACCCTCCTCCACCATTTTGTTCCATTTGGGTGTTCAATGGATTGGATGCTGTCACCCACACTGGGGAGGGCCACCTGCTTTCCTCAGTCCACCAGTTCAAATGCAGGTCTCTTCCAGACACCCTCACAGATGCACCTGGAAATAATGCCTGACCACATATCTGGGTACCCTGAGGTTCAGTCAAGTGGACCCATAAAAATACCCATTGTACTATCCAAATATTTTGTCTACTTTTCTATTGGCATGTCTGCTCTTTCCTTACTGACTTGCAGGAGTTCTTCACATATTTGAATCCATGTCCTTGGTTGTGTATAGGTAGGTTTTTATCTTTTTGTCTTGTATGCTTATTATAGAACATTTGGGGAGGGAACCAATGATTGATTATCCCATGACTTTTAACTGAAAGTCTGTCTTAACCCTCTAAGATTTTGAGAGCCCCTCTTCACATCTGCCAACCTTGACCCCACCGAGGGGAAGGCTGTGGCTTCCTTTCTGGGCTAGAGTTGTCTTGCTTGCCTTGAGGGAGGTCATCTTACCCTTTCCCATCTCCCACTGTGCGGAGGGTGACTGCTGCTGTTGCCCCTGGAGCCCATCTCCCCAGATACCTACAGACCCCTGCTTGACAGCAGACTCTGCTGGAGGTGAGCCCTGCCTCCTTCTCACCTGGTGGTGTGAATGTGAGCAGGGATCTCCTGAATGCCATTACTGCGGAATGGAGACAAGACTGGGGTCAATTACTTGTATACTTAAAAAAAAAACAGCACATTTCAAAGGATCACTGATTTGTGGTCTCGTTTCTTTCTAAACAGCCCAGCATATCAGTGTGCTGGTGCCCCTCCCCAAATCCCTGCCACCTGCCTGGGTTCTGCAGCTGCAGCAGGTGGGCAGCATTGCATCCCGGCACTGCAGCAGCCTCTTTGCTTGAGAGCTTTTCTGGTCTCTGGGGACATCTCATGCTGGCTGCTGTGACAGAGAAGTGCAGGGCAGTTGGTGACTCTGGGCAGGCCACCTTGTCACCCGCAGGGACAATTCAGTGGAGTTTTCACTGCAGGTCCTCAGAGTGTCTGTGGCGGGACTAGGTCCAGTCTCCCATAGTCCCCTGCCTGTGAATGCATCCTGGAAGCCACTCACCTCTCCCTGGTGCAGCGCCCTAATCCCTCACTTGTGCTTCTTGGGCCCACTTTCCAAAAAGCTACCTGCATCAGGGCCTGCTTTTGGAGGGGTGCAGGCTAAGACACCTGTTTCCTTCCAGGAAGGATTTAAGGCAGTTCACAAAATATGTGTAACACATAATTTGTCTTGAGGCATTATGGAGAAAACCATGCATTTGTGTTTCGATATCCTTCTCCCAAATTACAGCTACATACCGCCAACACTTCTCCAGATCTGCAAAAACCATGTAAATGCATGTGTGATAGTGAAGAATTTTTAAAAAATCAGCTGAAAGCAATTTCAGTAGTGAAGATGGGGACAGAAGGCTCCGTTGGCCCTGTTTGACGTGTGTCTCCAGCATGTCTGACGATGGCGAGTGAAATGGGCACAAATCCATCCCAAGTGAAGACACAATTCTATTGTAGGTGTAAGTCTTGAGGGCCCCCAAGAGCAAGACAGTGCTGGCCCATGCTCTGCTATGTGTGTGACAGCCACTGTCCCTGCTCTGAAAGCAGAGCTGATGGGGGCTGTGAGTTGAGCCAGGTGACAGGCTAGCTGCACTGCTCAGACCTGAACCTGCCCCAGCCTCCCATGGCACCTACTAAGGCCAAGCCATTAATACCAGGGCTTGTTAAAACGGGGACCAGACAGGAGGCAGGTGCACAGGGCATGACAGATTCCTACTGTCCATGGCTGCCTATCTGAGGCAGCGCTTTCTCCTGTTCATGCACTAGAAAACATGCTCTGCCTGGAAATTTCTCTGCATGCTGCAGCCAGCCAAAGAGGTATTGGAGCCCTCATCCCTTGTTGTAATAAATTCCCGTGGAGGTGGCATGTCTGCCTGCCTTCCAGTCCTCTGCAACAAAAATGGAAAGCAGTGTGGATGATCATGCAGTGTGGACAAGTGTGAGTTCCCTGTGTCAGGACAGATGCCAACATGCGGCCAATACACTTCTAGGTCAGCTGCCTTCGAATGAAAATACAGCTGCCAGACCCTCTAGAGAAGGGGTGGGAACATGGCTATCGGGGACGGCGAGCCACATGGGACGGTCCTGAGAGAGGATGGGAGTGCTCGTGGTGGTCAGGTAGCAGCAGCTCCCAGAGCGGAGCCGTCAAGCCTCCTGGTTCTCCTATTATGAGGAGATCTTGCAGTTGAGGAATCAAAACCTATGCATGTACACAGACTCCATACCAACCGCAGCAGCCACTCCCCATAGAAATGGGTTGGCTGTGAGCGGAAGGGCCAACGCTCACTTTTCCTGTGTGCACACTTCTGTGTAATTTGAAAGCTTTCTCCATAAAGAACATAGCTTCTGCCTCTGATAGTGGTGGATCCTATAATTTAGATCCGCTGTCTGGCAGAGGAGAACTAGAAAAGCTCACACAATATAAAATGCAGTGTCCTGCTCTAGAGCATCAGAAAGTGAACAGGTTGGTGACAAATTACCCAGCCAAGGTCTAGAAGAAGGCTGGAGCCCAGGAAACTCATGTAGCCCCTGGATCTGCTTTTCCTCTGTGGTCTTGTTGACTCCTGGAGTGAGCAGTAAACTGACCTGGTCAAAGGCTGGTGGATGCAGAAAAGGAACCCCAAAAGTTCACTAAGCCAAGGACCCTCTCCATGCCTGCAGCCCAGCTCTCCATCGCCTGCATGGCCCGGAACACTGCAGTCCCTGAAACTGAACCAAGGCCAGCACAGGGGCCCGGACAAGTCCTGTCTTCAGGAAAGTGTTATCATCTTGGCCTCTGAGTGTGTCTACAAGCAGGTTTCCAAAGAATACCCAGTGCACAGTTAAAGATACCCAGGCACAGTGGGCAGGACTGAGGGGGAGATTCCTGGAGGGCAGAATGGGAGGGGGCTGCAGAGGAGGCAGCAGGCGGGCAGGCCATGGACTCAGCTGGTGTCATCAGAACATACTGTTGGCTGGGCCGTGGCACATGGGGACATTGAGGGCAGACAGCCATCTGGAGCTCCTCATAGACTGAGAGCTTCTTTCCGCACTCCTGGCCAATCACATACCCTTTGCTCTCATTGAAGAGAGCACGAACAACGGAACTGCTAGAGCCTATGAACATTTGAAGGCATTTTCAAGACAGAGAAAGCTCAGGGTTGCTGTTGAAGGTAATAGCTGTGTTCAAAAAACCCTCGGGAGAGCGAGTTGATGAGTTGGAGAGGGTGGTCCCTTGGCAGATGAGTATAGGGTAACACTCTTGCTGACAGCGCTGAGCGTTCTCATAGAGCCTGTGAGGGCAGGCATTTGACGGGGTTTGCCAGCCTCCTGAGCCAGCCAGGCTCCCAGCACACCTGGACACATTAGCATATTAACGAAGGAGGGAAAAGGGAGAGGGCCGGGCCTCTCCTCGCCAGTGTGGAAGGGATTGCCACAGCTGCAGACACAGAGCCCAGCCTGACCCCAGCCCCGCCCTCTCCCTACCTGCCTCCCCCTCCAGATCACCCAGCTGGAAACACCTGCGCTCTGGTCACGGCTTTAGTGCACCTTGGGAAGCATGCATATGAGTCTGTGCCTTGGAGAAGACATCCAAAGTACATTTTAAAGGTGATTGTACAGGTTATGTCCTGTCCCAGTGACATGCAGTCCTGAGAGGGTCCTCAACTGCTTTGTTCACTGATAAGCTCTAAATCCCTTGAACTCTACCTGGCTCATAGTGAGGGGCTGAATAAATGAATGAATCAGTGAATAAATACATCTGCACCATCAGCCTAGGTTTTACATATTTACTAATTTACACTTATATGTATTAAAACATATTATTAATCTATATTTACTAATTAAACTCTATTAGCTCTTCATGTAGATGTTTTTCCAACATAACAGACCCTCAATATTTAAAACATTAAGATTTGATTTGGAGACTTTCTGATAATGTTACACTAATCCAACCCAATTCTTCTGCTGAAGACAAGTAGGAAAGCTGGAAAATGTATGTTTTAAAGTTTGCTTGAAAGCATTAGAGAGCTAGCCAGGATGTGAAGAATTCCAAGACTGAGATGCAAGTGACGACAGACGTTCAGAGACATGAGCCTGGAACTTGAGTCACTTTTGCTATGGAAATGGCTGAGTGGCCCAGCAATGCATTTGACATCCTGGAAGAATGTGGGAGGAAGCTGGAGTGCCAGAGCCTGGGGGTGCCCATGGCGATCTCCTGTGCTTTAGATTGGAATCCCAATAGGGCTACACTGTTGGAGTAACAGTGAATCAGAGGTAAAGACAAAACAAAACAAAAGACTGAAGTCCACTTTGAATAGACTGTGGCCTGGTATTGAGACATCTGGGGGCTCAGAAACTCTCAAGTTTTGAAAAAAAGTTAGGTAATTCCAGATTGCTTTGTGGCCAGGAGCCTTATAGAAGTCATGAAAATTATTTAGGTCTCAAAGTATTTCTACAAATAACTTCAAATACAATTTCTGGTAAAGAAATTTAGTCAAACACAGGTGGAGACAAGGTAACATTAATAAGAACAAGCAGAAACAACCTAAATTAGAAATAGATCCACAGGGGATACAGACGCTAGAATTAGAATATGCATCCTTACCTTCAACCAAGGGCTGTGCACGCCTGTCCATGGCATCCTGCAGAAACAGTCTACATAAAGTGATGGTGTGCCATATCACACGACATATAAGACACAAATACAGTATCATTCCATCAACCTTAAGCCTGCTGTCTCTTGTGCTATTGCAATCACTTATTTTGCTGCTGCCAACTTCTACAGAGGGTTTATTTTCTTTTTCTGTTTTCATTTTCCCCTTCTGCTTCTTATTTATTTTTTAAGAGACAGGGTCTTGCTTTGTTGCCCAGGCTGGAATGCAGTGGTGCCATCACAGTTCACTGCAGCCTCAAACTTCTGGCCTTAAGCAGTCCTCTTGCCTTAGCCTCCTGAGTAGCTGGCACCACAGGCACACTCCACTGTTCCTGGCTATTTTAGTTTTGAAGACATGGGTTCTTGTCATTTTTTCCAAAATGGTCTCAGACTCCTGGCTTCAAGTGATCTTCCTGCCTCAGTCCCCCAAAATGTCCTGTGATTACAGGTGTGAGTCACTGTGCCCCTTCCTCTCCTTTCTCTCTCTCTCTCTGTTTTTTTTTTTTTTTTTTTTTTTTTTGAGATGGAGTTTCACTCTTGTTGGCCAGGCTAGAGTGCAATGGCACGATCTCGGCTCACTGCAATTTCTGCCTCTCGAGTTCAAGCAATTTCTCCTTTTACAGGCATGTGCCACCACACCTGGCTAAACTTTTTTTTTTTTTTTTGTATTTTTAGTAGAGATGGGGTTTCTCCATGTTGGTCAGGCTAGTCTCAAACTCCTGACCTCAAGTGATCCACCCGCCTTGGTCTCCCAAAGTGCTGGGATTACAGGCGTGAGCCCCCATGCCCAGCCTCTTTCTCTCTTTTTAAAGCTGTCTTTTCTTTCTTTGTCTCGCATCCTTTACTCCCTCTCCCTTCCTAATATGTCAGTCTACTCTTCTTTCTTTCCTAGGAAACACAGCCAGTCATGTCACCACAGCTATTGGTGTCTCAAGATTTTATTGGCCAGACAAGTTCCCAAGCAGCTGCATGAAATATCAGCTTTCAGATTATTTATCCCCAGTGAGATAGCTGCTTACTTATTTTAACTCTTCTCCAGTATATTTTCTGTCTGATTTTCTAAATCAGATTTCGGTATTCCTAAGTATGATTTTGCCATTCGTATTTATGGAGTGACTCCTTCTTGAGTATCATTTCAGTTGTAATCAATGGGCAGTTTCCCTTTCCATGTTTGCATCCTTGTTAAAAAGTATATTTTAAATAGATGGCAATCACTTTAAATAGCATCTTATAATTTGCACATGCCTTCCCTTGCTTGGACTTGACAAGTACATTGCGAGATAGGTGTCATTATCTCCAGTGCACAGATGAGAAAGTTGAGGTTTATAGACAGGAAGAGGTTGTGCTCAGGGCTGCCCTGCTGCTCCGTGGTGGCATGGGGTGGAAGTCTCTACACCTCTTGTCTATCTCTCCTACACATCTTTGTGGTTGATGAGGAGAAAAAAAGTCTAAGTTTCAGTGAATCAGACTGATTCCAGGCTATAACTGTAACTGACCCATCCAGAGCCAGGCAGTTCCACCCAGAGCAAGCATCTGCAAAAATGGCTTGATACTTGTCTAAGTTTTGCACAAAACACTCTCAGGATGTGTAGTTTTAAAGTACACTTATTGCCACATTCTTGTGTGAAGTAGGCTCAATGTCAGTTGTTTAATAACTGCCTGGTCGGGGGCCCTGCTGATTTGTAGGGCATGCTGATTTCTGTGGAATGAATACTCTCACCATGGCTGATGTCAAGCTACCAACATCACTGAGCATTCCTGGAGCTGGGAGAAGAGGCACAGGAGTTTGTTACTGTATAGTGTTTCTACCATGCAGATATATTGGATGTGAATATTGTCAAAGGTATAGATGTTAGTAAAATAAATAGGAAGTGACGAGTTTTGAGTATTTATTACTTTTGTTCTTTTTTCTTTCTTTCTTTTTTTTCTTTTTGAGATGGGGTCTCACTCTGTCACCCAGGCTGGAGTGCAGTGGCACGATCTCGGCTCACTGCAACCTCTGCCTCCCAGGTTCAAGTGATTCTCCTGCCTCAGCCTCCCGAGTAGCTGAGACTACAGGCGCACACCACCATGCCAGGCTAATTTTTGTTATGTATAGTAGAGATGGGGTTTCGCCATGTTGGCCAGGATGATCTCGAACTCCTAAGTGCAGGGATTATAGGCATGAGCCGCTTCACCCAGCCCCTTTGTTCTTAATATAATGCATTTAATTCTAAGTTTACATAATTTAACACTTAATAAAGGCTGTGCTTAATAATCAGCTTGTGAGATTCCTAAAAATTCAACAATTGACTCTGGTAAACCAGTATGTGGTGGTTCCAGCATGCTGTTGGACAAGTTGCTCAGACTAAGTATATGCTGCAGAAAAGACTATGTCACCTATGTCACAAAATCCTACAGCAATCCAGATGCACAAGGTTTATCATTTGGACAGTTTCTGCTGTAACACATGAAGTAGAACTATTAAAAGGGGCTTGCCCAGCTGGGAAATGATTCAGGGGGAATCGCCCAGGAAGGTGCACCCATGGTGTGTGTCTCTGGTCTTGAGTCACTGAGTTTCAGGCAATAACTGAAACCTCTGCCAACCTCAGCCTCTGAGACTGTGACCCCTCTCTCTAATTAGGGGAGTGAAATTGTGCCCCTGGGAAAAAATAAGGAAGGAAGATAACAGAAACAGAAATCCGAATTGAAATAGGGATCATGAAAAGCCATTTAAGATCCATAATATTACCTCTTCTGAAAATGTTTACTTTGAATGTACTGATTATATTTGTAATAATTATAATGCTTGGAAGTGTTCAGCTGCTGTTTAAAGTGTTTAAAACATTCAAGAGCAACTGATATATTAGTCTCGTAATTTTTATGAAATCTTTAGAAGAGTTTTGAGTTTGCAATCAGTGTTTCCAAGTAGGGCATCTGGGTGAATTTAGAACATTTTTTATTTACCAGCTGTGAGAGTAGTGTGTACTTTGAGCAGCGGTTTTCAGTCTGGCTTACACAGCAGCACAGCCTGGGAACTCATTAGAAATGCACATTCTCAGATTCCACCCCAGAACTGCTGAGAGGGAACTCTGGGGGTAGCCCCAGCAAATGTGTTTTAATGAACTGCCCAAGAGGTTCTAAAGAGTGCATAAGTTTGAGAACCAGTGATCTTTAGGGGGAATCTTAATCACTTACGGTAAGGAAATTGAATATTAGACAAAGTTCCAGAGTCCTGGGCATTTTTCTTGATGCAAAAAGGTTTTGGGCCTTAAGGAATCTACCAACAATGGTCTGGAGCTTTTCTAAACCTTTGTTCTCCAGCCCTTCTGTCTTCCTTTCTGTTTTAAAATCCCGGATGGAGTCATCAAGCATATCCACTGTCTCCTCACCAGGTTTGGGAAATGGGGCTCTGTGACTGAAATCTGCCATGAGTAAGGGCAATGCCGGTGCCAGGATCATAGATTCCAGCTTCATTTTTTTTTTTTTCAGTTGGAGTCTCATTCTTGTCGCCCAGGCTGAAATGCAGTGGCACAATCTCGGCGAACTGCAATCTCTGACTCCCAGTTTCATGCAATTTCCTGACTTAGCCTCCTGGGTAGCCGGGATTTCAGGCACACACCACCACATCTGGCTAATTTTTGTATTTTTAGTAGAGACAGGGTCTCATCATGTTGGCAAGGCTGGTCCCCAACTCCTGACCTCAGATGATCCACCAGCCTCAGCCGCTCAAAGTGCTGGGATTACAGGCATGAGCCGCCGCACCAGGCTGCTTCGTTTTCATTCATTCCATGCTTCCCTCCCTGGGTTCTAAACAGAGCACTAAGTCCACGTGCTTCCTTACCAGCTTTTGTGAGATGGAAGGCAGGCACTGCTAAGTCAATGGGTTAGTGTGTGTGTGTGTGTGTGTGTGGTGTTTGTGTATGTGTGTGTGATGTATGTATATGTGTGTGTGGTATGTGTCATGTGTTCATGGTGTGTGTGTGGTGCATGTATATGTGTGTGTGCTGTGCGGTGTGTCCACAGTGTGTGTGTTATGTATGTGTGGCATATGTGTGTGTGGTGTGTGTATGTATATGGTGTATGTGTGTGTGGTGTATTTGTATGTGTGTGTGCTGCATGGCATGTGTGATGTGTCCACGGTGTGTGTGTGGTCTGTGTGTGTGTGGTGTGTATGTATATGATGTATATGTGTGTGGTACATATGTGTGTGTGGTATATGTATGATGTATGTGTGTGTGTGGCATGTGTGTTGTGTCCACAGTGTGTGTGGTCTATGTGTGTGGTGTGCATGTTTTCAGTCCTGAGTTAACTGAAGGCGTGATGCTGAGTGTACTGACAGGAGGAGAGCAATTCCAGGGGAAGAGAGAGGTGGGGAGATTTTTGGGGTGCCATGGATTAGTGGGGAGCACGCCCAGGGCCCAACAGAACCCTGGGTGTAACAATGTCTTTGAGGGGAATAATGGCCTGGTGCCGCAGCAAGAGATGGCTTCTGCTCACAGGATGCTGGCCCCTGGGGCGGGGTCTTGGGTGCTGGGGTAGGGGCATTGTGCCTGTGAGTCGCTGAGACTTCCACACTCCCAGTGTGGCAGGGGAAGAAGACTGAATTTCTCACAGCCCTGTAGAATGATGGAGCCAGACTGAAGGTAATCTGGAGAAAATAAAGTAATCTGAGCTTTCTCGCATGTCTGAAATGGTGAACGCAGACTTTATGCAGCCTGGGTTACCGTCTCAGGCCTCCTACCTTTCTCAATAGCTGTGTGAGCTGATCCTTGCCTCTCTCCACCCAAATCAGGTACCTTAGGTGAGTGCCCAGCGTATTGCATTGCTCTCTCCCTGCTTTTAGATAGGAGGAATATGATAGACACATTCAAGCTAATGTGAAAATCGATAATTGCTTGAAGCTTTCCTCTTTCAGGGAGACAGCTTTTATCAAGGGGTGGTTTCTGCACATTAGTGGGCAGAACCCTTCCTTCGGAGGAGGTGGTCTGTGGGAGGAGGAGCGAGGGTGGTGTCACCAGCCAAGTCAGAGCTTGGAGGACACAGTGCTGCCCAGCTATTTGCGACCCAGCATTCGGTGTGGTCAGAGCCTCTATGCCCCACCAACTCTGTCTTTCCATGAGGCTGGATCAGAACAAATATGTGTGCATGCAGTGTGGGTAAGCTGTGGAAGTCACCAAGGAGCCAGAGGTGCCGGGCTGGAGAAGTGAGCTTGCTCTCCAGCCGTGAGTCTGCAGTCTGCATTCGGAAACTTTCTTCTGGGAATTGTCAATGTTAAGATTTTTCTTATTAATTTCTATATGCAAACATCAAAGACCTGATATATTTGTATATATGTATTTGTCATATTTGTAGTAAACATATATTTTCGGTTCATCCTTTATCTTATAGTTTTATTTGATATATATGTACAGATACACTGATATTTGACTTTTTCACAAATATCAGTATATCTTTTCCTTCATGTGTTTTTTTTCCCTCTGCTTTTATAGTTAAAGAGCCTTCCCCACACTGGAATTAATCTTCTACTAGCCGTATTTCTCATTTAATTGTTTTTATGTTTCGACTAATATAAAACTTGGCTTATTTTGGTGCGTGTGATGTGAGTTAGAATGTAAGTTGATTTTTTTCTCCCAAATACTTAGTCAATATCCCCAACACTACTTGCTGAATAACTCATTCCTTATTCATTTGTGTATTCTGCTTTTTTCCCCCCAAAACACAGCTTTACTTTTACTTTACATACCATAAAATTCACCCACTTTAAGTGTACAGTTCAATAAATTTTAGTAAATATATGGAGTTATGCAACCATCACTACAATCCAGTTTTAGAACATTTTCATCACCCCTTAAAACAGCTTTGGAGCATTTACCCTCAATCCTCACTGCCTCCCTGGTCCCCAGGCCTGGGCAATCACTGATCTGTTGCTGTCTATGGATTTGATCTTTCTGGGCATTTCCTATCAATGCAATCACACAATACATGTTCTGTCCCAGCTCCTTTCACTCAGCATGTTTTTGAGCTTCATCTATGGTGCAGCATGTGTTCAGCACTCTTATTCTTTTTTATCGCTGAATGGTGTTCTGCGGTATGGATACACCAGATTTTATTTATCCATTCATCAGCTGATGGACACTGGATTGTTTCTACCTTTTGCTGATTATGAATAATATTATGAATAATGCAACCATGAACATTCATGTACACATATTTATGTGGATGAATGTTTTTATTTTTCTGGGATAGATTCCCAGGAGTGAAACTCCTGGCTCATACAGTAAGTTTATACTTAACTTTTTGGATCAACTACAAAATGGTTTTTCAAAGTGGCTGCATCAATTTACATTCTCATCAGCAATGTATTAAGTTTCCAGCTGCCCTGTATCTTCACCAACACTTGTTACTGTATGTCTTTTTAAAAAAGTTATATATGTTTCTTTTTTATATTTTAAATTGTTACAGATGCCAGTCTTTTTCAGGGTTACACTTTAAAAGGAACTATGATATCAATTTCTTCTATAGCAAGGGAAATCTAAACAACAATTTCCCTATGTAATGCATTCTTTTTTTATTTTTATTTTTTAGATAGAGTTTTGCTCTTGTTGCCTGGGCTGGAGTGCAATGGAGAGATCTCAGCTCACTGCAACTTCCACCTCCCAGGTTCAAGGCATTCTCCTGCCTCAGCCTCCCGAATAGCTGGAATTACAGGCACCCGCCACCACACCCAGCTGATTTTTTGTATTTTTAGTAGAGATGGGGTTTCACCCTGTTGGCCAGGCTGGTCTTGAACTGTTGATATCAGGTGATCCACCTGCCTTGGCCTCCCAAAGTGCTGGGATTACAACTGTGAGCCACTGTGCCAGGCCCATAATGCATTCTTATCTCAGGTTCTAGTAACTTCCATGAATGCTTATTTCCCTTAAAGTATAAAGGAAAATTAAATATTTATTTTAGATCCCCTGCCTAATGCCCCCAAAATAATTTGAATTTAGGGCCAAGTGAATGTTGGCTTTGTTCCTTGAGCTTTGTGGTTGTGTGTGCCATTGGGCTTTTGGAGATGATGAAAGTGTCATGGAGTCATCAGCAGAGTCCTAGCAACCCTTTGCTCTTGAAGCTTATCAAGTCCTTTTGCACACAGGGGCCTGAGCAAGGTTGTTTTCCGTGTTAATTGTTCAGGGGGTTCTTAATTGAGTACTTTGCTCTGGGACCTTTATCCCAGCTTTAGAGCTACTTTCAGGGACAGCTGACTGTCCCAAACAGTAAACACCTGAACCAGCTCCTAGAAGGCTGGTTTCCATGTAGAGACGTGGGTGTCCCACTGGCTCAGCAACCTGGCTATTCCCAGCTCCCGTGGGCTCTTCTGCTTCTGCTCAGCCCTTTGCCTGGCTTGGTCACAGTGCCCTTGAAAACCGTGGGTTTTTCCACTGTGCAGAATGGAATTTTTCATTTTGTGTTGTTCTTCCTCACTGACTACTTTGCCACCTGACTGGAAGAATTAGACATCAAGGAAAAGAACTCCCCTGGTCATACGACTTTCCCTGTCACTGTGTCTTGCTGAGTTGTGTCTCCAGGACACATGGGCATCTCATTGCGGTCTGCACAGTGCAGGATGGAGCAGTCACAAATAGGCATGTTTCACTTTATGAGCTGATGTTTATTTCAGCAAAGTCCTTGCAGAGACCAGGCAGACAGACATTAATGAGGCAAGAGGCTTTTAACTGCAGGTGCTGAATGTGAGTTGCTGCGTGAGCACCTTTCCTGAATGTAATAGGGTAGCCTGGAGAGACAGTACATGCTCCTCTGTGAGCTCCTGCAGAGCCTTTTCTTTTCTTAAAAAATTATAGCTTACAACCCAGGCACAGTGGCTCACGCCTGTAATCCCTGCACTTTGGGAAGCTGAGGCTGGTGGATAACTTGAAGCCAGGAGTTCAAGACCAGCCTGGCCAACATGGCAAAAGCTTGTCTCTACTAAAAGTAGAAAAATTAGTTGGGTGTGGTGGCACACACCTGTAGTCCCTGCTACTCGGGAAGCTGAGGCGGGAGAATAGCTGGAACCTGGGAGGTGGAGGTTGCAGGGAGGTGGAGGTTGCAGTGAGCTGAGATCATGGCATGCACACTAGCCTGGGTGACAGAGGGAAACCCTGTCTTCCCCCACCAAAAATAAAAAAATATGTAGAGCTCACATGTCATTACCATCCATTTCAAGAAACCAATCTACTTAAAGTGTCCAAGTGAATTTTTTAAATAATTAAATATTTATGTATGTATTTTTACTTCTTTCTGTTGTGAAATATGCTACCCATTCAGAAAAGCTCAGAAAACATATGAGTTATGGCTGAATTAATTGTTACAAACCGTACCTTCATATAAACACCACTCAGTTCAAGAAATGGCACGTGGCCAGCCTCAAGTGCTCTCCTGTCCTCCGGTGCCTCCTGCCTGTCAAGCTCCTCATCCTCCTCCTGCTGCTCAGCTGCTTATAGTCACCCCCCCCCACTTCCCTTATCACCCTACCCTCTCAGCACCGTCTCTAAACACTACCATTTGGCTTTGCCCATTTTGCTTTCTTCATAGTCTCTTTTGATACATAAAGCTTTTCATTTCAGTGTAGTACTTATGAGAAATATTTATTTCTCAGTATTTTCTTTGCTGGTTAGAGTTTATTACATCCAATTTAAGAAGTCTTTGGAAATCCCAAGGTCTCAAAGACATTCCGCATTACTTTCTAAAAGTAACCGAAAGCTCTAGGGTTTTGCCTTTTACAAATAGATTCTCACTGTGCCTGGAATTGTGGGAGGCAGTGGTCAAGGGTCATGTCTGATCTCAGCGTTTCCACAGGACTCCTTGGAAAGACCCCAACACCTTGTGGGACCACCTTCCTCGGAAATCAACAATCATATGCTTGTGATGTCATTGTGTGTTCTAGTCTGTTCCACTGGCTTTCTTTTTTATCCTTGAACCAGTATCACATTGGTTTAATTCTTGAGCCTTTATCATAAATTGATGTCCACTAGAACAAGTCCTCCAACCTTGTTGAATGTCCTGGCTCTTCCATTTTCACATATTTTAGAATCAGTTTGTCAAGTTTCATACACACACACACACACACACACACACACACACCCATTGGAAATTTAACTGGAATCACCTGAATTTATGAATTAACTTCTAGAGAATTGACATGTTTATAACATTGAAGTTTTTCATCCACAGACATGGTATAGCTCTTCATTTATTTAGGTATTTAAAAAATTTCTTAATGTCATTTTATGTTTTGCTATATAGATGCTTGCACATCTTTCATCAGATTTATTCCCAAGCATTTGACACTTTTGGTATAATCATAAGTGATATATTTAAAAATAAATCTCTGTTTCTTGCTAGTATGCAGATGCATAACTGATTTCTGAATTTTGATATTTATCTGGGAAACTTGCTACACATACTTTTTAATTCTAACAATTTTCCTGTCAACTCTCTTGGATTTTCATCCTAGGCAATCGTACTATTCGTGTTACTGGCTGTTTTATCTCTTCTTTTCCAATCCTCGCATTCTTTATTTCGTCTTGCCTTTCTTTGGCTATGGGGTTCCGCACAGTGCTGATCAGCAGTGCCAAGAGTGGCATCTGATTTCAACTGATTTCTTTTTTGAGATGGAGTCTCGCTCTGTTGGCCAGGCTGGAGTGCAGTGGCGTGATCTGGGCTCACTGCAACCTCCACCTTCTGGGTTCAAGCAATTCGCCTGCCTCAGCCTTGCGAATAGCTAGGATTACAGATGCGTGCAACGATGCCTGGCTAATTTTTGTATTTTTAGTAAAGGCAAGGTTTTACCATGTTATCCAGGCTGGTCTTGAACTCCTGACCTCAGGTGACCGGCGTGCCTTGGCCTCCCAAAGTGTTGGGATTGCAGGTGTGAGCCACTGTGCCTGGCCCCAACATTTTACTATCAAATAAACATTTATGGATTTATGGTTACCCTTCATCAGTTAAAGGACCTGTTCTACTACTTTTCTATATTTTCTAAAAAAAAATATGATGTGAACTGAAGAATCACAAGGTTCATAAATCTAGAAAGGAGAGCTTTATTTCTCATAAAGGGTTGCAGCCGTAGGTCGGCCATCCTGCAGGCTGGGAAGCACAGCTTCCACACCGAGACCAAGCCCTTGGAGGGAGGAGAAGAGTAAGTCAGGAATTCATGCTGAACAGGCCGGCTAAGTATGCATATTCAACACGCTATGGGAGGAGACATGAATATTCATGACAGGCGAAACGTACACAGTTGAGCCTCACACCTCTTCATGGGTCACATATTAAAAACGGGCAGTGTTAGCACCATCCAAGGGTGGAGTTTTAGGTCCTCTGATGTCTAAAGGTGAAATGGAGAACACAAAAACCCTCACTGCGGTTTCTCTGTAAATTGACCCAAATTACTCCAGAGACGGCGGTCAGTTTTCTGGAACGGATGTTTGTCAGTTATGTCGAAAGCGCAAAAGGGAGAGGTCATTTGGCTGAGGCCTCAGGTGATTGGCCAATGATTGTCTGTTTCTTGTTTTCCAGAGCTAGTTTCTGCTTATTCCTTAGGAAATAATTCTGATTAAAGATTAATAAGGAAGGGAGCATACTGAGGTGGGTCCGACCTCTTTCCCGGCATGGCCGGAAACTCAGTTTTTACACACACACACACACACACACACACACACACACACACCTGCAACACGCATACACAGGAAATTTGAATGGAATCACGTTGAAACATTGAATTTACAGATCGACTTCTAGATAATTGACATCTTTATAACATTGAAGTTTTTAACCCTGGGATCCCCTTGGCCAGGAAGGGGTCCATTCACTCAGTTGTGGGGCTTAGAATTTTACTTTTATTTCTCAATGAATAGATGGAACTTAATCAAATACTTTTCTGGCTTTATTAAAGTGATTTTATATGACTAAAAATTCTTTATATTTTTAATATGACAATATACTTTGATTTTTCAATATTCAATCAACTTTGCATTCTTGGAATATGTTCAATTTAGTGATGATCTGTTATCCCTGTTTTATAAATTGCTGAATTCAGGTTGCTAATATGTTGTCAGGGATTTTGTGCTTTTATTTGTAAGAGAGATCAGCTCGTAATTGTCATTTCTCCTCACGTGTTCGTTGGGTTCAGGGATCACAATCATGCAGGCCGTATGAACTATGTGGGAACTCTTCCCTCTTTTACCACTTTCTGGAAGAATTTCTCCCCTAAAGAGTAATCTTTGTGGGAGGGTTTTGAATTATACATTTCATTTCTTTATAAGTTATAGGGCTGTTCATATATTCTATTTTTGTGTGTATGTCAGGTTTGGTAGATTTTGTTTCTCCTAGGACTGTGTCTTTCATCTGTGACTTCAAATTCACGAGAATAAAGCTGTTTGAAAGATCCTTTTATCAACTTCTCACTGGTCATGGGCTGGAGGCCGCCCTCTGCAAGACAGTCTTCTTCATGGGCAGTTCACCGCATAGCTCATTCTGCAAGGCCACCTGGAGGAGCTTCCTGATGATGTGAGCTGGAGGGAGCCGTCTACATCCTGCACCCTAATCCCAGAGGGACAACTTCTGCCCTGCTTTATCAGTTACAAGTGAGCTGCAGGTCCTGCTGACATGGAAGGGAAGGGGATGACACAAGGCATGGGCCACTGGGGGTCACCTGCCAGAACTCCAGGGAAGAGTGAGGACCCTGCCGCCTGAGGACTTTGTGTCACTGCAATGAGAGGTATGTAACCTGTGCAATCTTTTTGGAAATATATTCTGGAAATACCACCCCTGAGTGCTCTTCAATGTGCACACAGGGGGAGTATTTGCAAAGTCATGGCCATGGTGCAGGTGTTCTCAGCTGGGGTGGTCTGGAAAGGGAGGCAGGTAGAGTGGGCAGGGGGTGGGATCAGGCCAGGCTTCATCCCCTGCTGGCTTTGTGAGTTCCTCCTGCAGGGCAAAGGTGATGGGCTGTCGCTCTGAGATTCGGGCGCAGGCTGTAAAAGGCTCTCTCCAGCTCACACCAGAAGGGGCCCCAGCCCTGTCTCTTCTCTGTCCTTAGTTAATATGCTAATGTGCCCAGATATGCCGGGAACCTGGATGGCTATAGTCAAGACCTGCTCTCAGACCAGGAGTGGAAGCAGACATTAATGTCAGCAGACATTAACCCGCACGCACAAAAAATACAAAAATCAGCTGGGCATGCTGATGTGCACTTCTGGTCCCAGCTACTCAGCAGGCTGAGGTGGGAGGATCAGCTGAGTCCCAGAGGCGGAGGTTGCAGTGAGCTGAGATTGCATCACTGCACTCCAGTCTGGGCGACACAGCAACACCCCGTCTCAAAAAATTAAATAAATAAAACAAAAATGAAAAATGCTCAGTAAAACTCAAACTTTCTATTTTTTGGATTCCTGTTCAAAATTGGCAATGTGCTCAGATCGTTGCAATCAGGTGTACCAGTCCTATTAGATGCTCTTGAAAAAAACAAAACCCAAACTCTTGACTTGCTCATGCTCACATTTCCAGGAATAGTCCACGTAAATGTTACATTAGCGTGACATTTTGGAAACTCGTCCATGCTGTGTGTGCCGGTAATCTGCTGATTTTCACTGCCGAGTGGTCTTTTGTTTATAGATATGCCACAATTTGTTTATCCATTTGCAGATAGATGGACATTTGGGTTGTTTTCATGTTTTTGATGGTTGTAATTAAATGCTTTTAAAAGTGGACAGTATAATTTTAGAAAAATAAAGATGTTTATTATTGTCTGAAAAATGTATGTTATGCTTGTTGTAGTATACATGGAAAATAGAGAAAAGCATGAAAAGCAAAAAAACTTTATAGTCCCATAACAGTTTTAACCTACTATGATATTTTGCTGCAGTTTTCCCCAAAGTGTTCAGTATATGTGTATGTAAGTATGAATGTTGTGGGAAATAGAAAAGTTCCTTTTTAAAGTTTCCTTTCTTGTTAAAGAGTAAGTGTGCTAATAACTCTTTGTTAAGCCCTATCCTTTGTAGCTGTTAGACATGCCATGCTTATAGGCATGTATTGCATTCTATGTCCTTGTGCTTTAACCAAGACATCTGTGCTGGACGTGCTCACAGGCATGTCCCAGCTCCCCGTTGCTTTTACCTGTTTAGAAAAGTTTTAAGTTATTAGTCAATTGAGGTTTAGTTTAGATTGTGAGGTCTGGTTCCGGCCAACGGAGATCAGACACAGCAGTAAGGATGACCCCAAATGCGTAAGGGATAAATTTGTCTGTTTTCCTTTGTTTCTTGTACTCTCGTGGCACAATGGCAAGCAAAGCTACCCTCCTGCAGTCCAGGAAGTAAAAATTGCACTGCTGAAAATCCTTTGCCTCAGTGCTAATTTTTCCCTGAGACACCGAGCATCTATTTCCAACAAATGTATATAAAATTGTCAAAATGTGGATCATATTGCAAATGCAATTTTGATTTCTACCTTTTGTTAAAAACACAAAAACTTGGGCACTTCCCATGGCACAAAACCAGACATTTTGTGCAGATTGGACAGGTCAAATGCAGATCCACTGGCATCATCTTCCTGCTCCACATGCCTGGTGACTCGCCATTGCCCTAGAGCCACACTGTCCAATTTGACAGTCACAGATGGTATGTGCTATTGAAATTTTATTCAATTAAAATGTAGAATTCAGCTCCTCAGTGACACTTGCCACATTTCCAGGGCTTAGTATATGTGTGGGGCTACCACCCTGGTAGCCAGTATTTTCCCACCTCTTAGTTCTGTGTGGACATGCTTTTGGCAGTCACTTTCCTCATCACTGCTTCTCGGTGTGGTTGCTTTTGGTTGCAGGAGGGACTCTTCAGTCCCTGCAACTCTCATGGTTCCCAAAGCTTTGTCCTGGGACATCTGGCTTTGTGCTATGGAAAGTGCCCAAGTTATTAATTATAGAATCCAACTCCATCATTGAACTAGCATTTATAGAGGCTGCTTGCTCTTATCAGGGATGGGGCTTGACACAGGGAACTCAAGGCCCATCTCCAACAGCCAAGCTTGCACCAAGTCCAGAGTATGCCTTCCTCCCACCCCAGGTTCCTGGGGCTGCCACCACGTGGTCATAGGACGAGGGCGCCATCAACCCTCCTCGGAAGGACTTCCTTTTGCCCTTGGCTCCCTGGCCTCCTCCCTTCCTGATGAAATTCAGTCTCTCCAAGGCCTGTAAGCTGGCCAGCCTCAGATGCTGACGTGCTGTAACAGCTCTTGTTCCTTCCAGCACTGTGTGACCCTGGGGAGTTAATGAGCAATTTGCAAAGGGCCCCAGGAGCTGGAGAAAGGCTTTAAAAAAGATTGGGTATGACTTGGGTGTCATAGTTACAGAATTCTGTAAGGCAGTTACCAGTTTAAGAAATTATCTTTTCCACTTCACTACATTTTGTTTGGTTCCCTAGAGAGGAGGTCAGGCTAAGGATTAACCACGTTGTGGTCTGCCCACAATATTTAGATTCCAGATTAACTTACTCATATTTTTCATGGCCTCTTCTGTGACAGCTTCTTTCCTCTGTAGTTACTTGCTTAGAGGTTGTTGCAATAATAAAAAATTTTAAAATCATTAAAATATTAGTTATGAGTTACAATTAGGGAATCAGTCACCTCGCCAATGAAACTTACCATTAATAAATGACTGTGTTACATCATTCCTGGGCTGTCTTGCCTTTCTTTTAATATATGTAATTAGGTTTTTATTTCTCCCAAAGTGAATAGTTCAATTATTAAAAGTATTATATATACATGGTCTAATTCATCTGTTTCTGACATTGTCAGTCCTGATTCAATGTATGTTGGTGATACATTGGTGATCTCTTTCAGTGACAGAAAGAGATGTCAGGGACAAGCATTGAAGATGACAAGGTGTAGCAATCAGAGTATTAGTATGATGGGATGTCAGTATCCCAAGGGCAGGACCACCACCCACACCCCTGCCCCTCAGCACACCTATGCATGCAGACACACCTGTGCGTGCACACACACACACACACACAAGCCTGGATGGGCCGTCCTGACGACATTGTCCCACAGCTTGAGAGCTGGGAAGGGAATAGCTTTTCCATCATGAACAAAATGTCTTCACATTAGGCCACTGCCCGTGCCCCTGGGGCTGAAGAACCTGCATGAGGTCAGGGACCTGGGTTTGCTGCTTTGTGTTGTCAATCAAGAAAAATGACGAGGCAAATCTCAATCCTTTTAGGAGCTTTATTTGCCAAAGTTAAGGACATGCCCAAGAGACAGGTCTATACCTTTCTCTGAAGATGATTTTGAGGGCTCCAAATTTAAAGGGGAAAGGGCAGAGTATTGAGAAGCACACAGTTATCATGTAAGAGGTGGCTAGGGAAAAATAGTCATTCATGCCTTGGTCTGGCTCAGTGAATCTGCATTTTTTTTTTTTTTTTTTTTTTTCCGTAAGTTGATGTAGACAAATGGGGCAGAGGAAAAATGCAGAGAATCTGCATTTTACATAAGATAACATAGACAAAATGGAGAAAGGGAATGATCAGATATGGATTTGTATCTGGTGGGCAGTGAGGTGACATACCTGTAGACCTAAGCCATCAATTTACATTGCCATGGTGAAATTTTAACAGAAACACCTTAAAAGATCTTGCAGCTCACTGAGGATTTCCCTGTGGGCAAAATATGGGGGAGGCATGTGGCTTTTCATCTTGTAGCCGTTTTATTTAGGAAGCAAAAGGGGGAGGCAGATTTGCATGATCTAGGTCCCAACTTGACTTCTCACTTTGGCTTAATGAGTTTGGGATCTCAAGATTTAATTTCCTTTCACAATGTTCAGCCCTGGAAATGTGCAGGGAATAGTGAGGGGCTCAATAAATATGATTAGATTGAAAAGTGCCAATATCAGATCTGCTTTTGTCCCTCGCACAATGGTTCCTGTGATTCGCCCTTAATTTTACTGAGTGGGGAAGGAGGAATGAGCACTCAGATCTCGGTCAGTACAGGCCCCAAGACGTGGGGCATGTCTTTCGGCATTTTTGCATCTCTAATGTGGAGAGCTGCCCCAGAACTGCAGAAGACACCCCAGGAAATAACCAGAACGGAGGAGAGGCCATTGGCAAAGTAGCCTCGGGTCTGTCCCAGGTGGCTGGAGCTGTACTGGGTCCCCACAGGACTCTTGTCCTAGGCAGGCACCAGGACGTGCGGCTCCACACCACACAGACCAGGTGATGGATCACAGGGAAACATGGCCTCTGAGAAGTGGGGTGTCTCGGAGGCTGAGGGAAGAGAAAGTGGTAAATACTGACAGCCAGCCACTCACAAGAGGGCAAAGGAGGATTCTCACCTGCCACTTTTGATGCTGTGGCCAGAGGGGGCCCTTGTTGAAGGCAGGGACAAGCCTGTCAGCTGGTGGCTGACAGCTGGCTCTGTTGGTCTGAGGCCCTGGTTACTTCCTGCTGATCTATGCTTGGTGCTGTCACCAAGCTCTTGGTGGTAATTTTCTGCTCCATGATGTCAGCCTATTGCAGCTGGCCTGGAGCCTGCAGAGCCAGCTTTGTTTGGAGGCTGGGACAGAGTCACGCATAGGAAAGGGTGACAAAAACCAAAACAAACCCTTCTCTGGTTGAGGCCAGAGCCTGGCATATTGGTGCCTCCTTCCACCACCAGCCCCTATTTAGGGTGCAGGTTAGTCCCCTGAGGCTGGAGAATGGGTGCGCCAGGCTCCCAGGGGGTAATTCTTTCTCCTTGCACCGTCTCCCTTGCCCCGAGACCAGGTGCTTCCCCGTCCTCGCACAGGGGCTCCTGACCCACCTTTGGAGGCCCCAGACTTCCCGTGGCAGGCATGCTAAAGAGTCTTTTTCTCTAGGCCCAGCGCAGTGGCTTACTGTAATCCCAGCACTTTGGGAGGCCGAGGCGGGTAGGTCACCTGAGGTCAGGAGTTTGAGACCAGCCTGGCCAATGTGGTGAAACTCCCATCTCTACTAAAAGTACAAAAATGAGCTGGCGGTGGTGGCTGGTGCCTGTAATCCCAGCTACTCAGGAAGCTGAGGAAGAATTGCTTGAACCTGGGAGATGGAGGTTGCAATGAGCCAAGAACATGCCACTGCACTCCAGCCTGGGCGACAAGAGTGAAAGTCTGTCTCAAAAAACCAAACCAAACCAAACCAAACCAAACCAAATTTCTTTACTAGTCCATATAAGAATTGTGAAAAACCATGTACTTTATTGTATATTATAAAGTTAATAACTAAAATGTCATCATAAGCTTATAGAATTATGAAGAATGTAATTTTTAGTGTGGAGTGAAGTTGACCCTCATCTGCTTCTCTTTAAAAAGGCATACATTATTTTTATTTACTTATTTATTTTTTAAGAGACCAGGTCTCGCTCTGTTGCCCAGGTTGGAGTGTAGTTGTACCATCACAGCGCACTGTAACTTCAACCTCCTGGGCTCAAGTGATTCTCCTGCCTTGGCCTCCCAAGTAGCTGGGACTATAGGTGCACACCACCAGGTCTTGGCTAATGAAAACATGTTTTTTGCAGAGATGGGATCTCACTATGTTGCCCAGGCTGGTGTCCAACTCCTGGTCCCAAGCAATCCTGCTTTGGCCTCTCAAAGTGTTGGGATTACAAGCATGAGCCACTGGACCTGACAAAATAAATCAATAAAATTAATAGTCAGAAATTTTACATCATTACGTCATTTTACATATTTAACATTTTTACATATATACAGATTTTACATATTTACATCATCAATATCCTTCTTGAACTCATATTTCTATCCTGATTTTCTCACAAACTTGTGTCCTAAATGACATATTTTTTGTTTGTTTGTTTGAGACTGAGTCTTATTCTATTTCCCAGGCTGGAAGGCAGTGGCGCCATCTCGGCTCACTGCAACCTCCACCTCCTTGGTTCAAGTGATTCTCATGCTTCAGTCTTCCAAGTAACTGGGATTACAGGTGCATGCCACCATGCCTGGCTAATTTTTGTATTTTTTTTTTTTGACACTGAGTCTCCCTCTGTCGACGGCTAGAGTGCAGTGGCATGATCTCAGCTCACTGCAATCTCCAACTCCCTGGTTCAAATTATTCTTCTGCCTCAGCTTCCCGAGTATCTTGGATTACAGGCACACACCACCATGCCTGGCTAATTTTTGTATTTTTAGTAGAGATGGGGTTTCACCATGTTGGCCAGGACAGTCATGATCTCCTGACCTCATGATCCACCCGCCTCACCTCCCAAAGTGGTGGGATTATAGGACTGAACCACTGCCCCCGGCCAATTTTTGTATTTTTAGTAGAGACAAAGTTTTACCAAGTTGGCCAGGCTGGCCTCGAACTCCTGACCTAAAGTGATCCACCTGCCTTGGCCTCCAATGTGCTGGGATTACAGGTGTGAGCCCCCCCGACCCGCCAAATCACATATTGTTTCATAGTTGGAAACTGTAGTGAGTTGAATTGTGTCCCACCAAAAGATATGTTCAAGTCCTAACCTTGGTACCTGTGAATGTGACCTTATTTGTAAATAGTCTTTGCAGATGTGATTAAGTTAAGGATCTCAAGATGAGAGCATACTGAATTAGGGGGAGCTCTGAATCCAATAACTAGTATCCTTATAAGAGAAAGGAGAGGGAGAGTTGAGAAACAGAGGCATACACTGTGGGAGGACAGCCACATCAAGACAGAGGGAGGGAGTGGAGTGATGTGGCCACAAGCCAAGGGAGCCTCAGCCACCGGAGGCTGGAAGAGGCAGGCGAAGGTTCTTCCCTGGAGCCTTCGGAGGGAGTGTGGCCCTGCAGCCATCTTGGTTGCAGACTGTTGGCCTCCAGAACTTTGAGTAAATAAATTTCTGTTGTTTTAAGCTACAAATTTTACGGTAATTTGGTATGGCAGCTCTAAGAAACGAATACAGGAACATATGCGATAATTCAATAGAAATTGAAATAAAATTCCTCATGATTGTACGTTCCAAAATCTAAAATATAGATATATTTTTCTGGATTCAGTTGGTAGGAAAATTATTAGAGCAAAGCAATAAAAATGTATTACACATTGTGAGAAATACTTTTAAACACGAAGAGTAAAGTTTTCTTTAGAAATTATTTTTTTTGACATGGATGGGACTTTTTTTAGTTCAATTAGTTCAGATATCTATAAGACAAGAGCGCTTACTGCTGAAGTGTGATGGAGTTGACCATTGCTTGTAATCTTATTTTGGATCTCTATCTCCATCTCTAGCTGTCTCTATCTCTTTTTCTGTACTTACTAAGACACTTTGTTCATATATGCAAGTATATGTGGATAGACATACATAAGTAAAAAATACGTAATTCACTACGTTTTTGTATTACTTCTGTGACACGTCAAATAAATACATAGTGATCTATTGTCAAAAATAATTTTAATGCATTACCAACTTATAACTCTATAGATCTGCATTCAAGTTTTTTGGAACAAAGAAAAGCAGAGTGGAAAAAGAATTTGATACCTGACCTGAATAGTCATTTACTTTCTTCATAGCATTTTGTTCCTTTTTCATGTTTCGATCCCTTCTTTGATCTGTTTCCTCAAACTTAACTTTTATTCTGAATCTAGTAGTTCCAAGATCTGGAGTTTGGGGAAGATGACCTCTGCTGTTTATCATTTCTGCCATCTCTTGCCTGTGGAGTTTATGGATCACCTGTTTTGCAATTTTGGATTGTGAACTCATATTTGGTGGGACTTTATTCTGGGAACTCTCTGGGGTCTGGCTTGAGGTGTTTCCTTTCAGAGACATTGAGTTTGCTTCTTTCATGTTTCTTGGGAGCCACCAAATTGGGACATTCATTTTTTGGGTTGAGGTTTCCTGGATGATTTGGGTAGTACACATTCAAAGGCCAAACCCATACTAAGATCTGAGATGATAAACTTTACAGAGGGAATATGTCCAGCTGAGAGCTGGGATCAAGAAAGACATGTTTTCTTGCTGTCTCCCTTTACCAGTGGGTGGATTTTTTTTTCTAGTATCTTCTGCCACTGAGTGTGTAGCTCTTCTAGGGTCCTGGGCTTTACATGGTAATCCCAGTCACAATTTTCCAATATCTGTGGACCAAGTCCTTGTTCTATCCCCACAGGGCCATTAAAACCCAGCCCCCCTGGGAACAGCGAGCTCAGCATCCCTTTACCTTTCCTTAGGCAAGAGAAGTGCTCTGTCCCCAGTTCAGGATCAGAGCACACAGACCACCTTAACTATAGGGGTGAGCATGGGACCCCAGCTGGCCAATCTGGTTCTTTCATAGAAATTTGCATTTTGAACTGAGACATACAAAAATGGAGAGGGGTGGGAAGTGAGCCCTCCTGTAGAGAGTTCCCAAGAGCTGACTGATGGGGCCCTTCTGCTGAGGACCTTAAACTTCTCAAGACCTTAAGCTTCTCAAGATATGACTTGGCTGTGTCCCTACCCAAATTTCAACTTGTAGCTCCCATAATCCCTACATGTCATGGGAGGGGCCTGGTGGGAGGCAATTTAATCATGGGGGTGGTTACCCTCATGCTGTTCTCATGATAGTGAGTGATGAGACCTGATGGTTTTATGAGGGGCTTTTCCCTCTTTGGCTCAGCAGTTCTCCTTGCTGCTGATTTGTGAAGAAGGACAGGTTTGCTTCCCCTTCCACCATGATTATAAGTTTCCTGAGGCCTCTCCAGCCATGCTGAGCTGTCAGTCGATTACACCTCTTTCCTTTATAAATTATCCAGTCTCAGGTGTGTCTTTACTAGCAGTGTGAGGACTGACTGATATAGCCTGGCTGCCCAGCTTTTCCATTATGACCATCTACTGAATAGCCTTCCAATATTTTTTGCCTTAAGTTTAGCAGATTCAGTTTCCCTGTCTTGCAACTAAAGACCCATACTGATAAGCAATTTCTGTTGAATAGCATTTTATCCCAGGGTTTGTATGAAGGAAGCAATGACTCTCAAGATGGGTTTTGGTCAGGCCTGACTTCGAGAGGGACCAGCAGGAGATGGGATGGAAAAAGTAGGGATTTCACCAAGTTTGACAATGCAAAAGGATGCATAGATCGATATGTAAACTCAAAAGTAAAAACACGTTCTCTTATTTTCTAAATAAACTGAACTCTACATAAAAACTGTGTCAAGTGATGAAATCAGTAGTGCAGATCATTTAGCAAAACATTCTAAGAATGTTTGTGTCCTCTGATATAGTTTTGAAATGACTGGCACAATCTTTGGTTTGCTTCCAGATGTCACCAAATGGGGCCCATGTCTGAACCTTGATTGAACATACGAAGCTGCACTGAGCCTTCTTGTGACCATCGTGTTACATAGATGAGGGCCCGCTCCTGGAGGGTCTTCTGCTCTCCACAGTATTGCTCATGAGAGGGAACCTTGCTCAGATTCTGCTTAACTAGCTGCAGTGAATTTGACAGAACTTAGCTCTTCTAACACTGTTCGGAGAAGACCATCTTAAGTATATGAATTGCTTATTGGTATGAAAGATTTATTCAGTTGGCCTCATTTTATTAACTTACATTCAACCCACAATCTGTCATTCAGTCAAATTTTATGATTCAGCAACTTGAAAGAACTTTTGGTTCAATGTATTCTTTCTGGGCATGTTGGTGTGAACCTGTAATTCCAACAACTCTATAGGCTGAGGCAGGAGGATTGCTTGAGTTAGGGAGTTCAGGTACGGCCTGGGCAACCTTGTCCCTTAAAAAAAATTCAATGCATTCTCTATTCTTATCATTATACAACACATGAATTTTTGTAAAATGCATTCAGACAACCTAATAGTTTTTCTCTCAGAATTGATATTTGCATTTGTTTAGTTTCAATTGGAATATCATACTCCATCAGTACTGTGACAGTCTGCTCTGTTTTCATGAAGATTTTCATTGTGTTTCATGTGTTCAGTCACTTTTACCATTCATTAGATTAATCTATTATTAGCTTTAACAATGGAAACTTTCTTCAAATAAAGCCATATCTCTAGAAAAGTTTTCATTTTCCAGTGTTTAATGACTTCCACTTCACAATTTCTACTGAGGTGAAATGGCAAAACCCAGCAAAGTTGCCACTCTGTCTGCAGTCATATACTGGAGCCTAAATAGGTTTCCATTTTTCATTATTTTAATTTCCCTTTTCTACACATATTACTTACTCCTCTCTGAGGTGGATTTGATATTTGGTTGAAAACATAAAGTTTATCGAGAAAAGACACAATGTAAGTGAGATGATCTATAATTTTTATTACAGTTTTCAGAGATTAAAAAAAAATCCAGTGTTGTGGCTGGTAACAAATTAAGCCAACCTATTTTTCTACCTTCTAGCTGGAAAGCTGAGTTTTCTCTGTAATACCATACTGCACCACCTAGACAAAACTAAGTAACTTATTTATGTAAATACTTCTCATTGAAACCATGTTTTGTGTGCACTGACAGTAAAGTATGCATCATGAAACCGCTAAGTTATCTTAAAAATCTTGGATTTTACATTTTAAGTAAATTATTACAATTTTTATGCCAAAGAGTTAAGTTTCATTGGTTATTATTCAACTCTTACTGTCTCGATTTATATATTTTCACCAAAATTATTTTCTTATTTCAGTGAGATATATATTTGTAAGAAATTGATTCCATAAACTTAGATTGTAGTGATATGCTCACATCAATATTATTAATAACATTCTATTAAATGTATTTTGATGGAAATGCCAAATTATTTTTAACTATACGGTAAAATTCTTAAGTTGTGATGGTCTCTTCTAAATGTTAGTTTGACTTATTATTTGATAAGCATTTTCCCAAATGCTTTATTGTATGTAGCTGATTCAAAGTATTGTTACACAGTTTCATGCTGATGATTATAAGTTTTCTTTATTTGAACCATAAACTTTACAACTGCCCATTCTGATAAAATAAGTATTTATCACTTCCAACCTTTGGTGATAAAACTTATGAGTAAAATCTACTAACAACAACAGTAAGCCATTTGCTTTTCTTGAAATTAGAGGTTGTATCTTTTCATTTTTGGAAAAATAAATTATTTCATTGCAAAGTATTGCAAGTTATTCAAAGTATGAAAATGAAGGGCCAGGCTGGGCTTGGTGGCTTAGCCCATAATCCCAGCACTTTGGGAGGCTGACTCTTCAGCTTTTCAGTACCTCATTCTAAAACCAGACAGCCAAAAATCAGACATTTGAAGAAAGGATGTTAACAGAAGGAACAGTGAGAAAACTCAAGAGAAAGAAATTAACAGGAGGGAGGAAAGAAAAAGAATGTAAAAATGAAAATAATTTTTTATAGAAACTATAACATGTATTCCCAAATGAAGATATTGCCGCTAATAACTAAAATTGGGAAAGAACAAAAAGTAACATTCTTAGCATGAAAATAGGTCTTGAAAACTGAAAAAAGAAAAAGAACATGGAAATGAAAATTGTGTTGAGAATGTTGGAAGAATAGGAAATACCTCCCAGATGAGAGACTTACAAAGAAAGTGAAACCTGGGCGCCGTGGCTCACGCCTGTAGTTTCAGCACTTTGGGAAGTCAAGGTGGGAGGATTGCTTGAGCCCATGAGTTTGAGACCAGCCTTGGCAACATAGTGAGACCTTGTCTCTATATTAAAAAAAAAAAATTAAAAAAATTAGCCAGGTGTGGTGGAGATGGTGTCTGCAGTGAGCTGAGATCACGCCACTGTGTTCCAGTCTGGGTGACAGAGCATGACTTTGTCTTAAAGGAAAAAGATAAACAAAGAAAGAAAATGGAATGGAAACGGGAAAGAACGTGAAGAACATTAGAGGATTAACCCAGGAGTCTCATGATGTGAACAAATTCTACTAATGGAGATCAAAGGAAACAGAGAAGAGGAAATTATCAAAGAAATGCATTTAAAAACTCCTAGAACAGAAGGACTTGAGTTTCCAGTTTGAAAAAACTCACTGAGTCCCCTGCAAAATGAAAGGAAAAAGACCCTGGGTAAAACACAAATCCTTGGTAAAACACAAATCCTGAAACACCAAAACACTGAGATCAAGTCTCACAGTGAGAAAAATGGAACCCAAGCTAAGGACTACTTGTCTTCCCAAGAGCAACACGGGAAGCTAGAATGCAATGAGAATACGACTCTCTGATCCCAGGGAAGCATTCCACTTAGACCCTAGACCCTGAAGGGTGAGTGCTTCAGGGGGATGCAAAAATGACATTTTCAGTCGTGCAAGATCCCGAGGAGCTCACTTTGCAGATACTTTTTCTGAAAAAGCTGCTATCGGTTGCCCTCCAGCAAAATAAAAAAATAAATTAAGGAAGCAAAGGACACAAGGTCAGGGTCAAAGTCATGCTCCCAGCCACCTGGCACCCTGAGGTTACAGGGGGCAGCAGCCTGAAGAGCAGGATTTTTAGGAAGGTCTCTTTCCTAGGAACAAATGCCACTGATAGAATACATGATGTTTTTGAATGTATTCAGAAGAGATTTGTATTTCTGATGAAGAACTTTTGGAAAGACTTTTCAGCAGGTACAGAAAAATGGATAACCTGCAGTGCTTTACAATAAAACAGGTATCTGTTTCTGGAATGAAATAGATTGTTAATTTCAAGAAAAATGAGTGGCTTATTTTTGTTGTTAATGACATAAATGTTGGATGCCAATGTTAAAAAGTCATTGCCCTTAGTCCATTTTCTGTTGCTTATAACAGAATACCTGAAACTCGGGAATTTATAAAGAAAAGGAACTGATTGCTTACATTTATGGAGGCTGAGAAGGAGGAAGCTCAGGGAGACACATTTAGTGAGAGCCTTCTTGCTGGTGGGGACTCTGCAGAGTCTTGAGGTGTTGCAGGACATCACATGGTGAGGGGGCTGACAGTGTCAGCTCAGGTCTGTCTTCTTATAAAACCACCAGACTCACTCCCGTCATAACCCATTAATCCAGTAACCTATTAATCCCTGGATAGGTTAATCCTGCCCTCATGACCCAACCACCTTTTAAAGTCCCCAGCTCTCTGTAATGCCACATTAGGGAATAAATTTCTTTCTTGCTTTATTTTTTTGGAGATGGAGTCTTGCTCTGTCGCCCAGGCTGGAGTGTATTGGTGCAATCTTGGCTCTCTGCAACCTCCACCCTCTGGATTTAAGCAATGCTTGTGCCTTAGCCTCCTGAATAGCTGAGACTATGGGCTTCTGCCACCACGCCCGGCTACTGTTTTGTTTTTTTAGTAGAGATGAGGTTTTGTCATGTTGGCTGGGCTGGTCTCAAACTCTTGACTTCAAGTGATCCACCTGCCTTGGCCTCTCAAAGTGCTGGGATTACAGGCGTGAGCCACTGCTCCCAGCCAGGATTCAGTTTTAACATGAGTTTTGGAGGAGACAAATATTCAAACCCTGTCAGTCGTTAAAAGTTGAAAGCATTGAATGCATATTTTATCCTGGTAATGTTCATAGTTCAAATACAAAAGAAATTTATAATCATTAATGAGAAAATATAAAATAATATTATGAGCTATAGATATAATAAAGTATTTGACATATAATACTCTTGGGAAAAAACTTATAGAAAAATATTGGTAATACAAATTTTAAAAAATGGAAAATACCATCAGAACCTGAACATATTTTGGTGAACATTTCTGAATTAAGACAGTACAATTTTAGTTATCACCAATGAAATACAGTTTTATAGCTGAGGTATATTGTATTAGGCTGCTCATAGTCCCATAGCAAAATAGCATAGATGGAGTGCCTTAAACAACAGAAATGTATTTCCTCACTTCTGGAGGCTGAAAAGTCCAAGATCAAGGTGTTGGGACACTTGGTTCCTGGTGAGGACCACTTCCTGGGTTGCAGAGGCTGCCTTCTCACTGTGTCCAGGGGTTGGGAGAGTCTCTTCATCTCCTTATAAGGGCACTAATCCTGCCATGAGGGCCCCACCATTGTGACCTCATCCAACCCTCATCACTCCCTAAGCCTTCTCTTCCAAATACTATCCCTCTAGGGGTGAAGCTTCCACATTAGAATGAAGAGGAAGGCACAATTTAGTCGGTATCATATGTTAATATCTAGTCTTTTAAGAGGAGATAATTCTGAGGCTGGGGGTTGGGCAGTGACTCTTTGGAAAGCTCAGTGCATGCCCTGTGACCTAGCAAGTATGTGCTCAGACATGTGCACCTGTGCACCAGGAGAGACAAAAAGAATGGTTACATTTGCACTGCTTGTATTGTAAAGAAGTGGATAATGTATCCATTCACAGAAGAATGAACAATCTAGGATATGAGCCTACACCAGAATACTGAAGGCAGTTATGCAAATGCATCTAAAAATGCTAATGTCCTTTGTAAGAGGCAAGTCACAAAACAATGCATTCTGCCAGGTGCAGCCTGTCATCCCAGCACTCTGAGAGGCTGAGACGGGCAGATCACCTGAGATCGGGAGTTCAAGACCATCCTGGCCAGCATGGTGAAATCTCGTCTCTACTAAAAATACAAAAATTATCCGGATGTGGTCGCACATGCCTGTAGTCCCAGCTACTCAGGAGGCTGAGGCAAGAGCATCACTTGAACCCGGGAGGCAGAGGTTGCAGTGAGCTGAGATTGCGCCATTGCAGTCCAGCCTGGGCGATACAGCCAGATTCTGTCTCAAAACAAATGCATTCCATGTTATGCCAAGTATACAAAGTTAAAAGAAAAGGCATGCACCACAATGCATTCTGTTATTAATGCATGTGTACCTTTGTAGCATTTAGACTAACCTCAATTATATGAACAAGTTCTAAAAAGATACTGTACTAATTTTTGACTGGAATTTCATAAAACATGTAAGATAAATGCAGTATTTCCATTAAGGAATAATATATGTATCACCACACAAATCTTTTTTATACCTCAATCAGTAGATTTTGATGGTTTTCTCCCTGAGTTTCTCTATGTTGCTTTGAAGATCATAGGCATTTAACGTATTTTTGTTTCTGCTATTATTAATGGACTACCTCCCCCATTATAGCTTATATTCTGTGATTTTTGTGTTATAGAAAAGCTATTAATTTTGTAACATTTAATCGTATACATAATCACTTAATACATTATATGAATTTTAAGATGATTCTCTGTGTTTTGTATATTATTCCACTATCCTCCAGTTGTGATAATTTTATTTCCTTCTTTTATGTAATTACATATCCTATTTCTGTTTTATTTAATTTTAAATATTTTTTATTGGCTGAAAATTCCAAATAAATGGCAAATAATAATGTTCACAACAGGTAATTTTTTTCCTAATACAAAAGGGAATGTCTTTAAAGTAGGTTTCCGTTGTGGCTCAAAGGTAGGTAATAATCTCTCCTTCTTAAAGTTTTCCAATTTTCTTATTACTAATGGATATTAACTTGGGGACAAATTTGAATGTTTTACTGAAGTTTTTCAAATTAATGTATAGCATTATCTTTAAACAAACGACAGCGTCGGCATTTCTGGGACAAACCTCCACCTTGTCGTAAGCTAGAATAATATTGTAATTGAGGAATTTGACCACTAGATGGCGGTGTGCCCCCAGTTTTTGCTTTGGGAACCTTAAATTGCTTAGCGTTAAAATTTAAACCTTTTAAACAGGGGTGTCCAATCTTTTGGCTTCCCTGGGCCACATTGGTAGAAGAATTGCCTTGGGCTACACATAAGCTCTATTAATACTAATAATAGCTGAAGAGCTGAAAAAACAAAACAAAACTCATGATGTTTTAAGAAAGTTTAGAAATTTGTGTTGGTTTACACTCAAAATCGCCTTGGGTCTCATGCGGTCTGCGGCCGAGAGTTGGGCATATTGTTTTAAATTAACATGATCCACAAACTATCATCTTCGTTTCAACTTTCAATTTAGTGGCCTTAAATTTGGAATGTGCTTAAAAATACTTTTTTTTAAAGTATTTTAATAAAACCGTCTCTCAATTCAGTCGTTTTTATTGGGGTATAATTTATACCCCAATAAAATTCAACAATGTTAATACAATAGAAAGGGTTGTAACAAATGTATCCAGCCTTGTTTCTACCACCACAATTGCAATAGGGAACACTTCCATCACTCCAGTCACTTCCCTTGTATCTTGCCTGCCTGACAGCCCCATCAGGGTTTTTGTTACTTGACCTTTTCTAGAATTTCCTATTAGTGAACACATACAGTATATAGTCTGATGTATGTGGCTTCTTTTCCACAGCCCCATGCTTTTAGGATTCATCCATATTAAGTGATTCAGTAATTTTCTCCTTTTTATTGTGGACTAGCGTTCCATTGAATGGCTTTGCAACAATTTGTTTGCTCATTCAGCCGCAATGGACTTTTGGGATGCTTCTAGAATTTGAGTATTATGAATAAAACTGTTACAAACATTTATACCTAAGTCTTTCTGTTGATGTTATTTTCGTCTCTTGGTGAATACCAAGCAGTGGCATTGCTGTGTTGTGTGATGAATATATGTTTTAACTTTCTAAGAAACTGTTTTCCAAACGGTTTTCTGAGGTGGCTGCAGCATTTTATGCTCTCCCCGGCCATGTGTGAGAGTTTCAGTTTCTGTATATCTTTGACAGCACGTGGCATTATCAGACTTTTAAATTTTGGTGAGTGTGTAGTTACACTTCATTGTGTTTTGACTGCATTTCCTTAATGTCTATAACTATGATAATAAGCATCAGTTAATGGGTTTATTTGCCATCTAATATGTTCTTGATGAACTGTCTGCTCAGATCTTTTGATCATTTAAAAAAATTACCTTGTTTATCTTCTCATTTTGCATTGTAACAGCTTTTTATATATTCTGGATAGAAGTCCTTTCTGTTATTTGCAAATATTTTCTCACAGGCTACGGCTTGCCTTTTCATTTAACAGTGTCTTTTGAAGAGCATATGTTCTTAATTTTGATAAAGTTCAATTTATTAAATTTTAATATATAGTTCTTGTTTTTTGGGGGTCCAGTTTAAGAAATCTTTGCTTAACCCTAGGTGACCAAGATTTTCTCTTATGTTTTCTTCTAGAAGTTTCATAGTTTAGCTTTTACATTAAGATCTATGATCCATTTCAAATTAGTCTTCTTCTATAGTGTGAGGTAGAGGTGGCATTTAATTGTTTCATTTTTGCATGAGACAAATTTGCATCCAGTTGCTTCAGGACCAGTTGTTGAAAAAATTATCATTTCTTCATTGAATTGGCTTGGGAAATTCATCAAAATTTTAATTGGCTTTACACGAGTGGATCTATTTCTAAATTCACTATTCTGTTCCCTTGATCTATATGTTTTTTCTCCCCTTAGACTAACGCCACAATGTCTTGATGACTGTTGATTTATAGTTAATCTCGTAATGAGTAGTGTTAGTCTTTGAATCTCATTCTCCTTTTCCAAAATCGTGTTGGCCACAAACAAAATTGTTCTAGGTCCTTTGCATTCCATGTAAATGTTATAATTAGCTTCTCAATTTCTACAAAAAAGAAGAAACCTCCCTCAGACTTTATTTGAGATTTCACCAAATCTCTAAATCAGTTTCAGGAGAATTGACATCAAAACAATATTGACTCATGAGCATGGTATACCTCTCAATTTATTAATATCTTTAATTTTTCTCAGAATTGTTTTGTAGTTTGTGCATCTTTTGTTTAATTTATTCCTTAGTATTTAATATTCTTTGATGTCATTGTAAATGTTACAATGTAATTGTAAACATTTCTCATTTTCCAATATTTTTTTGTGTTTTGAAAATTTCCAACTTTCAGTGTACTTCTAGTATATAGAAATCCAATGAATTTTTAAAAATCGAACTTGTATCCTACAATCTTGCCAAATTCACTTGCTAGTTCTAGCAGCTTTTTGTACATTCCTTAGATTTTTCCATGAAGATTATCATATCTCTGAATAAATCCAGTTACATTTCTTCCTTTACAATCCTATGACTTTTATTTTCTTCTTTTCACAAGGACCTCTGTGGTTGGCCGAATAATGTCCCAATGATGTATATATCTGAATCCCCAGATCCCAAAAACATGTTACCTGACAGAGCAAAGGGGAATTAAGGTTTCAGATGGAACTGTGGTTGTTAATAAACTGATTTTAAGAGATTATTCTGGAATACCCATGTGGGATCCAATGTAGTAATGAAGGTCCTTGTAGGTAGAAGAGATTAACAGAGAGGACATCAGTGTGATGGATGTGAGCACAACTCAATCTGATGTTGCTGGCCTTGAAGGTAGAGGAAGGAGCCACCAGTCAGTGAATGCAGCTGGCCCTAGAAGCTGGAAAGGCCAGAAATGATTCTCCCCTAGAGCCTCCAGAAGGAACTGCTCCTGCTGACACGTTGATGCTAGCCCAGTGAGACCTGTTAGGACTTCCCTATAGAACTGTAAGGTAATAGGGAATGCCTGCTGTCTTCAGGGACTAAGTTTTTGATAGTTTATTACAGCAACATTAGTGTATTAGTCTGTTCTCATTTTGCTAATAGGGACATATCCGAGACTGGGTAATTTATAAAGGAAAGATATTTAATTGACATACAGTTCAGCATGGCTAGGGAAGCCTCAGGAAAGTACAATCATGGTGGAAGGGGAAGCGAACACATCCTTTTTCACATGGTGGCAGCAAGAAGTGTGGAGCCAAAGAGGAAGGGATGCCCTTTATAAAACCATCGAATCTCATGAGAACTCACTATCATGAGAATTGCATGGAGGAATCACCCCCATGATTCAATTACCTCCCACTGGGTCCCTCCCACAACATGTGGGGGTTATGGGAACTACAATTCAAGATGAGGTTTAGGTGGGGACATAACCAAACCATATCAATTAGGAAACTAATACAAGCTCCAAAGTTAAAGAAAAATGGTGAGAGTGGATAGAAGATGATTTTTAATGGAGTATGTACATAAAAAAAAAAAAAAAGCTCTTTACAGTAACAATTGACATATTGACCTTTTTACGAACCCCTGCCATGACTCTGATCTATAATAAAATAAATCTGGGTCTGTTTAAAATTACTTCTGGCTTTTGTCCTGCAGAAGTTGAGGATACTTTAACTGAAGTCTCCAGGTCATGGTGGTCAGGACTGTTGTTGACTGTCATTTTGCTTCTTTGATTAAACTATTTTTGTGATGTTTGCTTTGAGCATGAAGGCTTTCATACCACACTACCTGAAAAGTGAGATTACTTTTTGATTCATTTAAAAAAATTCATGAGAAATTAATTTCATTCAGAAGATGTAGGTAGGCTGAGATTTATGTTGCAAAATCTTCCCAACACTCTGGAAGTACAAGTGGAATCAAATGTGATGTTGAAGCTGGTCTCTCTCACGGGCTCTCTTGGTCTGTGGGATTCATCATGGAGGGATTTCTGAGGTGCTGGAGAAGTGGCTTGGCCGATGGCCAGTGCTTAGTTTTCTTGGAAGATATGCCTGTCTGTCTGTCTTTCTCTTTCTCTCTCTGTTCTCGTTCTCTTTCTGCCTCCCTGGTGAGATAATTTAAGAGCTCAGGAAGAGTTAAGACTCTGGGAGACACCTTCTGGATCTTTCTCTACCTCCTTCCAGTGAGGACACTTCCTGTCTTTTGCAAGGATAGCCACCACCCACCAGCCACCGCCCTCCAATGTCTGTGCTTCTTCCTGCCTTCTTTTTCTTACGTGAGTTTTATTTCATTGTGCAGCACAGAGCTATGCATTTATATTTGTACATCACCATCAAGTATCTGGGGAGCAAGGTAAATAAATAAGTGCATACATTTAAACCATTTAAGCACCACACTTAAATATCCTGGCTTTGTGTCTAAAAAAGGGAAAAATTCCAAGTGTGGGAAAATGGGAAAAATGGTGACGTAAATGAGTGTAGAAGTGAGTGTAAAAGTCTATGACACACCAGGCGACCCTGCACATCCATTCTGCCTGTTTTTCCTGGTGAAGCAGAAGATGTGCTTCTGCCCTTCTTGGAGGCAACCCCTTCCCCTGTGCCCTGGCTGCCAACAAGTCTTGCCCCTCGGGCGTCCCCAAGCCATCCGCTACCCCCTCTCTCGAAGGTGTCTGAGTAGCCATCTTCAGGCTGCTTCTGCCTGCCTTGGAGACAAGGTCACACTCGTTACCGTCCTCGACCTCCCCTGACAGCCCCACAGCCCCTGAGTTTGCTGCTACAGCCTCTTCTTTCACAAACAAATCCCTGGAATGAGCAGCCATCACCTGCACTCTCCACCTCCAAAGTTAATAAAGAAGAGGAAGGTTGCCCTCCATGAAGCAGGCCCCGGGAGAAGTGGAGCTTTGGGCAAGCACATGACTGTCTCCTGGTCCAGCCTGGGGTCTTCATCATCTAGGAAGAGATGCCTGGGATGGAGTTCCGTTCTGTTTTTTGGTAGGAAGGTGACCTGCTGACTCCCTTGTGAGAGAGGAGCCTTCTATGTTACTGGAGCCACCAGGAAAACGTTTTCTTCCTTAGAATTTAGGTGGCAGGATTTCTGAGAATGAAGGGCACTCTTTGGATTCTGTGTTTATGTGCATTGGATGTTGGTGCACTGGGTGTGGGCTGGAAGGCTTCCCTGACTCTGCCTAGGCTCCCCCTAGTCATTTGTATTTTTCCCTCTTTGCACCTGTCAAGATTGTTGTTCTGTGGCTGCTCTTCTCCACGGTGCGTTTCACTTGGGGCCGGGTATCTGACAGGCCCCACACAGTCAGCCCACCCATCAGTGAAGGACTGTCCAGGCTGGAGTGCTGGAGCTCCCTGCTGAGCCACTGTACGGGTCCCCAAGGCCCAGGAGGGTGCCCGATGTTTGCCAAATAAACATACAACTTTCCTTGTAAATACAACACCCCATTTCCTTAGAAACAAATTCCCAGGTTGAAGTAGATTATAGTGATTATAGTAATCCAATCCATCTAGTCCTACAGCACAATCCAAAAAGTGGTCAGTTAACCCTTGCCTTTTAAAAAATGTTTATATCAATTTACATCTAAATAAAAAAAGCTGTAAAACAAAATCGTGTACTGTTTTATATTCAGAAACCATATTTTAATGATCACTTCTGGAAAAGCTGGGAAATGGTTCGTCTTCTTCATTTCCCCTGCCTGCAGCAAAGAAACACTATTTCTTCTCAAGCAATCAGCAGTACTTGCTGATCACATCCTATGTACAAGGCATTGAATTAGACTCTGGGAGGTACGAAGTTGAAGCAGACACTTCATTTGTGCTTTTGGAATATATGTGCTAGGAAAGGATGATTAAAAGTGAGCACTTGTCCAGAACTTTCACTTTTAGCCAAGAAAGGGCAATACATGATATTTACCCTTCCACTTGAAACAACTAAAAAATCAGACAAATATATATAAAATAATAGTTTCCATGATGTTGGACACGAGGCAGGGAAGGACAGTGATCTTCGAGAGAGGCAAGAAACAAATGAGGATAGTCCTGCAGTTTCCCAGCAGGCTGCCTAGAGAGAGTTTCCAGACTCCAGCTCGCGTGTTGGAACCTGGCACACTGCCAGGGTTGAGGAAGGGGAGTTGGGCATCTGGGAAGTCCAAGGCAGCTGGTCTTTCCAGGGCAGGGCTCCACTGCAGAGAGGGCTGTGCAGAGAGAGAAGCCACAGATCTTCTGAGGGACCCTCCAGTATTCAGCAGAGTGTTGATCAATGAATGTTTATGTGCAGCTACCCAGGGCTGGGGAGGACCCCACGCAAAGCATTAGAGGGAGCTGTACCGGGAAGTCACACAGGGCCAGGAATAGTGCCTGCTCCCACCAGCCAGGCTGGAAAAAGACAGAATCCGTAGAGCTCCGGGGAGAGTACACAGAAGGGCCTTGCCCCAGTGGTGGGGGGTAGTTAGCCCTAAACTGCAGCGTGCTCTGGACTCATGTAACAAATCTTAAAACGAGACCTGAAACATTGAACTATTTTTAAGAATCTTAACTGCCTCCCAGAGAAAAGTTAAAAAAACCTTTGTAGGAATAGAGAAATAATCTAGTATCCAATGAGGTCAAATGGAAATTTTTGACATTGAATAGAAAATCACCATGCCTGTGAAGACATAGAAGACTTAACCCCAAATGAGGAGAATAACCAATCAACTGAATCTGACTCAGAACTGAGGCTGATGTTGGAATCAGCAGACAAGAGCATTAGGATGGTTATTATAATTGTATTTCTTTGTTCAAAAAGCTAGAGGAAGAAGGACTATAAGGAAAAAAGACTAACATTTGGGTTAATAAAAACCTAAAAAGCATCACTGGGCTAAAGGACAGCTATACATGATTTCCACTCCTGTGATGTTGCGGGGAGGGATGGACAGAATATCTGAACAAATTATGATTGAAAAACATTCTAATTTAAAGAAGAGTATAAATCTACTACTCCACAAAACTCAATAAATCCCGAACACATGAAAAATGAAGAAAATGAATCAAGGCAAATGATAATCTAATCTTAAAAGCAACCAGAGAAGCAATACAAAAGAAAGGCGCAGAACGAGAGCAGGTTTCTTACTGGGAAGGATGCAAGACAGAACGTGGAAGACCTGCCCCTGTAAAGCACAGAGCAAAACCCAGACCATCAACCTAGAATTCCACGCCCAGAGAAAATACCCTTCAAAACTGAAGGTGAAATATACACGTTATCAGACATACAAAAGCAGGATAGTTCTGACCAGCAGAATGGCACTGCCAACAACAGTAAACAAAAGTCTTTGAGGCAGAAGGAAAATGACCCCAGGTGGGAAACTGGATCTAGGAACCGAAGAGTAAGGGAACTTTACAGCAATTCTAAGACTTTTTTCCTATGATTTAAATGTCCTTAAAAGTAAATGTATAAACAAAAATTACAGGGCGGTGTGGGATTTATAATGTATGTATAAGTAAAATGCATGACAAATACAGCATGAAGTCCTGGATGAGAGAAATGGAGGTATACTATCTTATGCTTCTTACAGAATACATGCAGTGGTATAATATAACTTGAGGAAAGACTAATAGGTTAAGGACAGATACTATAAACCCTGTGGCAATCACTAAAACAACAACAGCAACAACAACAACAACACAACAGCAACAACAAAATCAAGCTGAAAAAGGAGGGAATCCATCTAATTATCCAGAAGACAGCAAAAAGTGAAAATGGCAATAAAGAACTCAGGACAAATAGGAAGCAAATAGAACACAATAGATTTAAACCTAATCATAGCAATAACCCCATTAAGTGCAAGTGGCCTAAACTAGCTAACGAAAAGGCAGAGCCTATTCAACGTAGGTAAAGTGCTAACAAGAGCAATCAGGCAAGAGAAAGAAATAAAAGGCATCCAAGCAGGAAAAAAAGAAGTCAAACTATGTCTCTTCATGGATTAGATAATTCTATACCTAGAAAACTCTAGACTCCACCAAAAGGCTGCTAAAGCTGATAAATGACTTAAGCAAAGTTTTAGGATACAAAATCAATGTACAAAAATCAATAGCATTTCTATAAACCAGTAACATTCCAGCTGAGAGCCAAATGCAATCCCATTTACAATAGGCACACAAACAGAAAATACCAAAGAAAACATCTAACCAAGAAGGTGAAAGATCTCTACAAGGAGAACTACAAACACTGAAGAAAGAAACCACAGTAACACAAACAAATGGAAAAATAGTCCATGCTCATGCTTGTGGATTGGAAGAATTAATATCGTTTAAATGGCCACACTGCCCAAAGCAATCTACAGACTCAGTGCTATTCCTATCAAACTGGACCCCTATATAAAATATACAAAGTTAACTTTCACCATATACAAAAATTAACTCCAGATGGATTAAAGATTTAGATGTAAGACCTCAAACTATAAAAATCCTAGAAGAAAACCTAAAAAATACCCTTCTCAACCTAGGGAATACTGTGTGACAAAGAATTTATGGCTGTCACCAAAAGCAATGGCAACAAAACCAAAAACTGACAAAGGGGACCTAATCAAACTAAAGAGCTTCTGCACAGCAAAAGAAGTTAATTTCTGGATGCGGTGGCTCATGCCTGTAACCCCAATACTTTGGGAGGCTCTGGCAGGTGGTTCACCTGAGGTCAGGAGTTCAAGACTGGCCTGGCCAACATGGTGAAACCCTGTCTCTACTAAAAATACAAAACAATTAGCCAGGTGTGGTGGTGGGCTCCTGTAATCCCAGCTACTCGGGGGGCTGAGGCAGGAGAATCGCTTGAACCCAGGAGGCGGGGGTTGCAGTGAGCCAAGATCATGTACTGCACTCCAGCTTGGGTGACAGAGTGAGACTCTGTCTCAAAAAAAAAAGAAAAAAAAGATATCAACAGAGTAAACAGACAACAGGATGGGAGTAAAAATTCCCAAACTATTCATCCAACAACGGTCTAATATCCAGAATCTATGAGGAACTTAATTCCACAAACAAAATCCAAATAACCTCATTTAAAAATGGACAAAGACATTAACAAACACTTCTCAAAAGAAGACATAAAAGTGGCCAAGAAACGTATGAAAAAAATGCTCCACATCACTAATCATCAGAGAAATGAAAATCAAAACCACAATCAGATACCGCCTCATGCCAGTCAGAATGGCTATTACTAAAAAGTCAAACAATCACAGATGCTAGGAAGGCTGCAGAGTAAAGGGCATTCGTATACACTATTGGAAGGCGTGTAAGGTAGTTCAGTCACTGTGAAGAGAAGTTTGGAGATTCCTCCCCAAAGAAAATGGAGCTACCATTTGGCCCAGGAATCCCATTACTGGATATATATCCAAAAGAAAATAAATCATTCTACCAAAAAGACACACGTGTTCACACGTTCATCTCAGCACTGTTCACAATAGCAAAGATGTGAAATCAACACAGGTGCTCATCAATGGTGGATTGGTTAAATAAAATGTGGTATGTATACACCATGGAATACTATGCAGTCATGAAACAGAACAAAATCATGTCCTTTGCAGCAACATGGATGCAGCTGGAAGCCATTATCCTAAGCAAATTAGCACAGAAACAGAAAGCCAAACATTGCATGTTCTCACGTGTAAGCGGAAGCTAAACATTGGGTACTGGTGGGCATAAAGATAGCAACAATTGACACTGGGGAGTCATAGAGGGTGGGAGTGGGGCAAGGACTGAACAACTGACTATTGGGCACTATGTTCCGTATCTTGGTGATGGTGTCATTCCTACCCCAGACCTCAGCATCATGAAATATAGCCGGGTAACAAACCTGCACATGCACCCCTGAATCTAAAATGAAAGAAAAAAAGAGAGAGAGAAAAGGCAACATCCAGCTCCTGGGTTCAAGCGATTCTCCTGCCTCAGCCTCCTGAGTAGCTGTTATTACAGGCTTCTGCCACCACCCCCAGCTAATTTTTTTGTATTTTTAGTAGAGACTGGATTTCACTATGTAGGCCAGACTGATCTTGAATTCCTGACCTCGTGATCCCCCTGCCTTGGCCTCCCAAAGTGCTGGGATTACAGGCATGAGCCATCGTGCCCAGCGAACACATTCTTTTCAAGTTCATATAGAAAATTTATCAAGATGGATTATGGTTCTGACCATATAACAAGTGTCAATACATTTAAAGGGACTCAAACCATAAAATGTTATTTAACCACAATGGGATTAAATGAGAAAACAATAATGAGAGATCTCTGGGAAATCTCTAAACACTTGGGATGAGATGGGGTGCATTCAGGGTGATATGACTGTAGACAACATCTCTAAATATTTGGAAATGGACGCTTCTATATAACTCATGGATTGAAGAAGAAATGAAAAGGGAAATTAGAAATCATTTTGGACTGAATGAAAAGAAATATCAAAATTTGTGGCACGCTGCTAAAACAGTGCTTACAGAGAAATCGTATCATTAAACATGCATATTAGAAAACAAAGATTTCAAATGGATGATCTCAGTTTTCACATTTAAAAAAAAAAGGAGCAAAAGAACAAAAGAGACTCCAAATAAGCAGAAGAAAGGAAATAATAAAGATCATAGCAGGGATCAATGAAATAGGAAAATGATCATAGAGACAATCAATTTTTTTGAGATGGAGTCCTTCTTTGTTTGCTAGGCTGGATTTGAACTCCTGGGCTCAAGCCAACCTCCTGCTTCAGTCTCCTGTATATCTGGGACTACATGTGCACGCCATCATGCCCAGCTAGAAGCTGATTCTTTGAAGTGAGAAGTAAAATGGATAAACCCCTAGTCAGATTGACCATGAAAAAAAGTTACAAATTATCACACCAAGAAGGACAGAGATGACATCACTACTGATTGTACAGATATTAAAAGGGCACTGACAAAATATGATGAACAAATTTGTGTCAATAAACCTCACAACTTAGAAAACAATAGACAAATTCCTAAAGGACGCAAATGACCAAATCTTACTGAAGAGGAAATAGAAAAACCTTTCCATAAAGAAAACTCCAGGCCCTGGTGGCTTCATTGGGGAATTCCACCAAATACCTAAAGATTTTTATTTTAAATTATGATTCTTATTAGATTTATTTAGTTATTAATTATTATTTTCATTATCCGTTGTATCGCCCATTGTGACTACCAGGTCCTTCTGTCTTCCTTTCACAGTCTGTTCCCTTCCGGAACCCCAGGGCGGCTTCAGCTCTTCACTGCTGCATGACGGTCATCCCCACGCCTACAGCTGTCATTTGCTCATGACCTCTGCCAGCTCTGGGCTTGGCTGGGCAGCTCCCTCTTAGAGTCCCTCCTGCGGCAGCCATCGCCACGGCCAAGTCATCTCCAGGCTTCTTTACATTCTCATCTGATGGTCGAAGCTGGCTTTCAGCTGGGATTCGAGCTGAGCCACTGGCCAGAACATGTGGACTGGGCTTCCTCAGAACATGGTGGCTGGATCCTAGGCAAGATCCTGAGAGAGCCAGGATGTCTCCTTTACAACCTGGGCTTGGAGAGTGGGTGGCTTCACTCTCACTGCATTCTCAGATGTGAGTCTCACGTTTAAGTAGAGAGGAACTTTGCTCCCTCTTCTGTTGAAAACCATGCAGAGAAATTCTAAATGTGTTTTAAAGAGACCATGACATCCCTTAGGGTCTCCCATGGCTGCTGTAACAAAGAATCTCAAACTGGGCACCTGCACAGGCCCGCCTGAACTGCTGGTCTCAACACTGTGAGGAAAGAAACTCCGTTGTCTTCAAACCAGTGTTAGGTCAGCTTGTTCCAGCAGAAAACCCTTTCCTCTCACTGATGCAGACAGCTGATTGACATTGCACACTTGTTTGATGAAGGAAGTTTTTGTCATGTCTTTGCCATGTTTTCTAAAGCGTCCTTCTACCTTTAAGAATTTAAGATTTTGAAGTATTGCCAGTATTTTGGAGTATTTGGTAATCCTCCAGTAAGATTAAGAGGGTGGACTCAAGAGTCATAATACCAGGGTTCTGTCCTGACTCACTTGCTGGGACCTTGGGCAAGTCACCTAACTTCTGGGAACCTCAGTTTCCCCATTAGCTGAAATGGTAATAGTAGGAGAGCCGCCACATAAGAAGGCTGTTGTGAAAATTAAATGAGAGTATGGAAGTGAAGTGTCTACACAGCGCCTGATACAGAAGCGTTCAGTTGATGTTATTTTTATTATTGAATGTTTTAGTGTTTTCAATGGCACTCAAAAATGAAACAGCATTGCAGAGCGGCCTTTTCAACTCAGGGGGACCTTTGTTCTAGAAGGGATTCAGGTGAACAATCACAAAACTTTTAGTGGTTCAAGGAAGAAGGAGTCATGTGGTGTCACTTTTCAGTCGTTAGTCCAGTAGTATGTATCCTGTATGTGATTTACAGTTTTTGAACTCAGCCACAGCTGGGTGCTCCTCACGGGACAGTTGACAAAATGAGAGGTCCAGGTGTCCCCCACCAACAAGATGGGACCAAATCCACCTGGTCTGGCTACAAACCATAGACTGACCAGGAGGTGGGGTCCCTGGCTGCCAGCTATTTCTGGCCCCTAAAGGGTAGGATGAGCTGGGTGGTAGGGTGGCGGGGATTGAATGAAGGGCAGGTAGATGCTAGAGTCAGGTGTGTGTGGTTCATGAATGGTGAAAACTGTTTTGCTGCTTCTAGAGTATTTCCAGGTTGTTATAAAGATGATCTAGAATGTGCAGTTTAAAATCGATCTCATCTTTTCTGTAGTTTCCAGAAATATAGGCTGTTATGTCTCTATGCATCCTAAATCCTGCTGGGGTGGGTGGTTGTACCATTGCCAGAGAGGCTTTGTCTGCTAACTTGGACTGGATCCTCTGATCCACCGAAGCTGAAATGGCAGCTGAGTGGAAGGTGCTGGCCACAGAAGCCTCTGCACAGGTTGGGGTGGGCCCTCCCACTCCTTTATTTCTTTTCTCTGCCTTGTTGCAAACAGATGGGCATAGCCAGTCCAAGTAAGTCTGTGGGCCTTGGGGTAGAAACTGGTGCTCCCAATGTGCTTCTGGAATTTTGAGTTAATGCTACTGTTTGAAATTGTGTATGTGTATATTCAAAATCATGGGAGACTCCCTTAAAATATCATACCTCTCGAATTACAAGGAGACTTCTTACTTGAGCCACACAATTTGAGGGTGGGGAGACCCCTTGTCCCCAGTTGAAACCTTCTGGTATTTAAGAAACCGTCGAGAAGGTGCCAGACAGGACTTTGTCTTTTGCATCCATGAAGCCTGCAAAATGTACCCCCCTCTCACGGCCCCTGTTAGCTGAGCCCAGGAGTGATTACAAGCCAGTGGCAGGGGCTGCACTGGGCAGCAGCTGGCCTCGAAATGACCCGAGCAGCTGCCACAAAAGCGGCCTGCCAGGGGTCATCACATTATTTATGCTTAGTTTGGCCCAATTTCCAGTAATAAAAGTTCCATCAGAGCGTGTGCCTGGACATGCTGGGGGTGACATCTGTGTCCCCGGGGGGCTGGGGTGGAGCTGGCTCTGCTCTGGGCTCTGACTCCAGCACAAGCCTCTGCTGCAGACCCATCTTGTCCTTAGGTCCGGCTGTGGTGTGGGCTGGCTGAGCCCATCTGCTGAGCTGAGCTCAGTTATCCTGAAACCAGAGGAAAGCCTCTGCCCCTGCAGGCCTCCCCCGGAGAGTGAAGGGCCCTACCGCTGGGGATGGGAGGGTGAGGGAAGGGAGTGGCGTCGAGGACCTGGTGTCTAGACACCTGGCTGCATGGCCCGTTGGCCCCCACTCCAGCAAGGCTAGGGTTGCAGCCAGTGGTTCGAGGGAAGCTCCTCTAAGGTTTCATTTTCTCTTGTTTTTGGAGAACTCTCTCCTTCCCCAATCACAGTTAGAGGTCCCTTTCTCTGGGATCCATCAGGGTGGCCTTGTTTCCTTGCTTCCATGGCACCCTATGGGTCTCCCATCTGGCCCTGTGTGTCTGTCCCCTCCAGAGGGTCGGTGAGAACAGGGCCCTGGTCAGCTGGGCAGCAGACCCAGCAGCTGGCAGCATGGGCACATGCTTGTGGGTTCACATTTGTTCCTTAAGTTTTTCTTCCTCCTAAACTTCTTCCTCCTTTGATATCCTGCCTGTACATCTTTTCCCTATGTCCGCCTCCAGGCTGCCCACCTGGAATTCGCCTCTTTCTTCTCCGTGTCCCACACCCACTGGTTAAGCTCTGCTCTCTGTTCTCATTCTGGGGGATGCCTATGCTGATGCCATCCTTCCACTGTCCCCCGCCAGCCAAGGGACATGGAGACTGCTTCCCTGCACGACATGGCAGCCCTGAAGCTCAACATACATGACAGCGTTCAGAGTCAAGGATGGAAGACCTCACCCTGCTCCATGACAGAAGGCAGACAATCACCAAATAATAAAAGCATGGCTATAGGACAATACTAGGTATATGTGAGAGTCCTGGAAACTGGAGGAGGGAGTCTTCCTGCTGGAGTGTGGAAGGAGGGGGTGTCAGGCAGAGAAACTTTACTGCCCAGGCAGAAGTGGAGTTGGGTCATGAAAGAGTAGAATTGCATCAGGGGTGGATTGGGGTGGGGGGCAGGTGTCACAGCTGGTGTCCTGTTACCCACTGCAGTGGGCCTCCAGCTGAGCCTGTATCAGAAACCCCTGCAGTTTCTAGAACACAGATCGCTGGGTCCCAGGGTTCGGGTGGTCGAATGGGGCGAAGAATGTGCATTTCTAGGGAGTTCCCAGGTGAGGGGACCATACTTCGAGAACAACTGTTCTGTGTGAACCCAACCCCGATGCAGTGCTAGAGCTGGGAGCTACTTGGGAGCTGGTCCCCACCTGTGCTCAGGGCATCCTCCTTTTATGATCCCCAACAAAGAGTTTTGTCCAAATGTTCGATATCTGTGGCGTGTCCAAACCTCACTCTTGGATATTCAAGGCATCCTTGGATATAATGGAAGCCTTGGTAGGTCCTACGGTAATGAATCAGACTTCTTTCAATCCAGCATTTCCCAGATCTATTTAAAAAGGACACACTCTTCGGCTTCATCCCTTCTGCCTGGCATGAGGCTCTGCCAGGCGTCAGCCTGAAGAAGCTGCCCCAGGCTGCATCTGCCTCCGCCCCCTTGTGGTTCCTGCGGCCTGCAGTAGAGGCCAGCTTTCCTCACTCTTGCATTCCCACCCCAGGCTTTGTGAGCTTGTGTTTGCGTGAGCTATGGGGCATCCCTCACCCAATGCCTTCGGCATCTTGCACACTCTTCCCCACTCCCTTCTGTGGCTTTGTCTCTGGGGCTCTGGGACACTCCTATCCGGGGTGCACACGAAGAGGGAGAACACCTGATGTCTGGCAAGGTTGGGAGATGCCCTACCAGACTATGGGCTTCCAGATGTCAGAACCCAGTCCACTGCTCCATCCCTGGCCCCAGCTCACTGTCTTGCACACAGTAGGTGCTCAGCTAATGCTTGTGGCAGAGGTTGAACTGCATTGACTCAGCCTGTTCTCCTTTCCCATGAATACATGAGAGCTGGCCCTTAGCAAAAACCAGCGAGGACTGCTCAGGGGCACACAGTGCTCCTGGGATGTGTGCAGAGCTCAGCTGGGGCATACGCTCTCAGATAGCAAGTCATCTAGGAGCCCAGTACTCTTACATTCTGTAAGCAGGGAAGAGCTGCAGCCTTGGAAGCTGTGACCTTGGGAGGGGCCGAGGCCATGCAGGAGCTGCAATTCAGCGGACGTTGAACATTTTCAGAGGCTGGTTCTCAGCAGACTCCTGGACACACGAATCTCTGCCGACTCCCTGAGCTTCTGGGTTATGAGGGGTGGGTCCAGATGAGGCTGCATTCTGGAGGGCAACTGTGTCTCTGTACTGCCGGCCAGCGAGGCGTGGAGCAGTGGCCAGCTCCCAACACTGGACACGCTGTGCTGTGCCGGTTGGAACGGCCCAGATCTCCCGCCAGGCTGACATGCTCTGTGTTGCAACAGCAGCACGCAACCATCACCAGCAGGGGAATAGGTCATGGGACTGGTCTTGTGCCCTGGAGGGGATGGAGACTGGTGGCAGGTGGAGCGTCACCCTTTCCTTCTAGGGTGGCTTGGAGAGAGGAGAGGCTTCTGCTTGGGGCCTTCAGTCTTGCCTGCTGTCCAGGAGCTCTGGCCAGAGTGGCCACTTCTCCCCTGCCAGAGTTTGTGGGTGAAATGATGAAGTCCAGGCCTCTTGTCACCAAAGAGCTCAGTGCAAAGTGCTGGGTGAAAAATTCAGTTTACGTTTCAAGGAATCCCTAGACGATGTGACCTACTTCTGTGGAATTTTGAGAAGAGGTTTCATTTGGGATGGTCTACATATATTAATAGTTCAGGAATTGGCACCTTTGGTCATGTCTGTGTAAGAGTGGCCTGCTGAGCAGCGTCCTAACAATGCTGGGATCACTTTTGCCAGCACTGGTCCCCCTCCTGTCACCAGGTGCCGGAGTGAGCAGTACCCATCAGGGAGGGCGGTGAGTCTCTGCACGCCGCTCCGTATTGGTTATAGAGGGAAATGTCCATATACATTTTCTGACATAAACGGAGTGAGGAAGTCTCGTCACACTGCATATTTATGACATATGTCGGACAAAATATTCTATCTCCTTCCCTGCTAGAATTCATTCTGCTTACCTTCTCTCTTATTTAGAGAGTGCCTGGCACCAGCTGAGAGCCTGACACAGGGCTGGTGTAGCAGGTCCCCCCCCCCGTCGCCGTGGCCCAGCAGGTCCCTCTCCTTGCCGAATCCGCCTCTTTCCATCCTTCCTCCTTCCCTTTCCTGGCTGTGTCCTGTCATTTGCTAGTGGTCCCAGATCCTTGAAGCAGGGATCCTTGTCTTTGTACAGAAGGGATTCATTCCCAGCTGGAGTGAAGCAGACACCGACCTTGCTCACCAGCTCCCTTCTCCTGGGGACAGTGTATGGGACTGATCCGGGACTCTGAGTGACTCAAAGGCCTGGCAGGACAGCCTTGTGAAGAAGGCCGTGACGACCACTGTCCAGGAGCGGAAAAGGGCAGGAAGCACCACCCGTCATCCAAGACTCTCCCCTTAGGGCATATTGGCCCTAGGCGGCCTCATGGTGGTCTTCTGGTAGGTCCTGAAGGGTGGGGCAAGGAGATGCTCATAGCCAGTGGCCAGCAGGAGCACAGGCAAGCTGGGGAACAGTAGAGGTGGATGGAGCTGGGATGGAGCTGGGAGAGCATGGGGGAGGTGCCCTGGCTGAAACCCAGGTACGGGGCACCTGCGCCGACAGGGTTGCCATCCTCTTCCTCATTGAACTTAGCTCCTGTTGCATCCTAAAGCAAGGCAGGGGCCGGGATGCACACACTTCCATGAGAAGGGTGAGCCTCTCCAGGCAGGATGGCTGCTTAAATCAGTTATCCTGGGGAAAAACAACAGCGGTGGGATCTAGCCTGAGAAGACAAGTGGGAGGGCCGGGTGGAGCTGGCTGGTCCAGAGTGAACCGAGACTGAACAGAGCAGCCCACTGTCCACTCAGTCACAAACGATTGCTTGCTGTAGACTCTTCAGTAAAATTGAAATGCACCATCCAGGCTCTCTTCTGGGCTGTTTTTTAAAAAAGTTAATATTACAGTTTAATGTGGATTCGGGGGGAACTAATAAAAATTTCTCATCTATTCTAAATATCAGGGAAGGCTGTGAATGTATATACTCCACAACTCTTGATAAGCGAAAGAGCCCAGGTTTGCTGTTGAGTTTGCTTCCAGTGCTAACAGAGCATGTACACTGCTGACCGCAGCCACCCTGTTCCGATGACCTCTGACATCTTCCTGCAAACACTCACTGATTCCAAAGGGCAGAATAGCGACTTTAGGTTGGAGAAACCTGACAGACACCACCTCGGTCAAATGATCATCACCCCATGGCAACCAGTAGCCAGAGGACACCCCATGACAAGAAAGAATCAGAGGACAGGTCAAAGCATGTGATCCTGATACAACACGCCCAGAAGGACGCAGCATCGCACTGTGATGGCCCAGTTAATGGTTCATCACCGGAATCGAATCAGGAGGAAACAGCAGACAGGCATCCGAGCCTCAGCAGGGTAGGGGGTGGAGGCAGAGAGGAGTCTGGGATGTTAACAGGCCTGAACTCTTGCAAACATGTCCATGTCATGAAATGTTACTGTTACAAAGCAAGACACAGGAACGGTTTTGGATTCAAGGAGATGACAGGGACGTGAATACTGAATGGGCCTGTGACCCTGTGCTTTCTTTTGCTGCACAGGACATCATTGAAACAACTGCTAAAATCTCAGTATGGTCTGTAGATTAGTTAATCACATCAATATTAATTTCCTGAATTTCATTATTTTGCTACGGTTTGCAGGTTTAGGATAATATTCTTGTTTTTAGGAAATACACATTGAAGTATCTAGTGGTAAAGAGGCATCATGTCTGTATCTTACTCTCAAATGGTTCAGGAAATAATATATATACTTGAAGGAGAGAGAGAAGGCTGAAACTAATATAGTAAAATGGGGGAATTTGGGGAAGGGTACGTGGGAATACTTTGTTTTACTATTTCTATAATTTTTCTATATTTGAAGCTTTGTCAAAACTAAAAATTTTAAAAAAGATCTCCAAAATACAGAGGCTTAAGACAGAAGACTGTGTCTTGTCTGCTGTACACAACAGAGTGTACGGGCTAGCAAGGAGGCTCGGCTCCACACAGCCGTGCAGGACCCCAGGCCCTTTCCCCTGTGACTGCGTGATTGAATCACGACAGCAAAGTGGAGAAGTAACCTAGTTGGTTGGCAAACAACTTCTGTTAGAGCAAGGGATGTAGAGTAACCAGGGCCCAAGACCACCTCATGCAGCAAGGGAGACTGGGAATGCAGTCTCTAGCTGGAACTCCCTGTGCAAAGTCAAAATGCCATTACTGCGGATCAGCCGAGAGCAGAGCTGAGGGCTCATGTGCAGCATGCCCTCTCACCTGTTCTCAGATTCAGAGGTAATCTGAAGAGTGGCCATGACCGTTACGAGCCTCAAGGTTCTGCACCTAGTCTATATTTCTCACATCTTCCCTTGCCTGACAGTGGCTTCCCCTGGGGGCCTCACACCATCCTGCCCCTTACATTCTGAAACAGCACTTCCCATCTACCCTATACCTTGCACCTTTTGGCGAACGAACGACCACACACTTGTGTGCACGCTTTCATTATCCTGGGATCTTGTTAAAAGGCAGATTCAGATTCCGTGAGGCTAATTAGCTCCCAGGGGAAGCTGAGGCTGCTGGCCCTGGATGGGTCCATGGGCATCCTCAGGATGCACCTGCATGCTTTGGAGACAAAGGAACTGCAACTGCTGTTCCTTCTGAGAGGGTAACACGGGCAGTGTTGGGTGAATGGGAAACGCACCAGCAAGTGGGGCTCACCTCATCTGGGATCGCTGTCATGCCACATGTGGAATTTCACCCGGGGCAGGCTCTTCATGTCAGGGGTTGCTGAAGAGATTGGGAAATTAGACAGGGTTTCAGAGGACCTTGTAGGTACCTCCCAAGTTTAAATTTGCCTGTGAGTTTCTGAGTAAGAAAAGAATAACCTATATACTTCATATCGTGTGACTGATGAGGGGAATTCAGAACCCCAGACCACAGGAGATTCAGAGCATTCCTGATTTTGTAAGAAAAGCAGGGTGTACACCCTGCCACGCACAGCTGAGTTACACGAGGGGCTGTGTCCCAGGGTAACTTTTCAGCTGTGAGCCAATGTCCTGCCCGTGGTGTGGCCCGATGAACATGAGGATGGAGGTCTGGCACATGCTAGCTAGAATCCCAGCTCCATCATTGGCTGTGTGACCTGGGGCATGGCGTTAATCTCCCTGGCACTGAGTGCTCCCATCTGTGAAGCGGGCATGGACATTACAGCTGACACATGGAAGGCTCCCTGAAGGTTGGGTCTGTTCTCCTTGTTGGTGGCGGTTCACACTGCCTGTGACTACCAAACTGCACCATCCTCTGACCCAGCCTGGCTTCTCAGGGGCTGCCCAGCAGTGGCACAGTGGGGTCTGAGCCCACTGCCACCAGGGTCTGTTGCTTCTGGATGTTAACCTTAGTGTGTGATGAGAGCCCACGTGCTCACCAGAAACACGCTCAAGGGGCAGTGCTTGTAGGCCTGGAAGGGTTTAGACCAGCTGAAGTGTAGATGCTTTTTAGGGCTGGCAGCAATATTCTCTTTGACCACAAGATGTCACCCTGCAACCATGATATCAGGACAGGCACTGTAAGATTCACGGTTCCTAAGGAGAACCAAAAATGGTTTTGAAACCTCCTTTTCACCTGGATGCTCGCCTTGTCCTTGGTAGGCAAATGGTTTGTTCTAAAGGCTTAAGAAAAGGTTTCACAGTGAAGTTCATGTGTTCTCTCCTGCTTCTGAGAGTTCTGAACACCCAGCTTTGACACCTCCTGGCTTTGTGACCTTGAGCAAGTTGTCCAACCTCTCTGTGTCCAAGATTCTTCATGCCTAAAATGGTGATAATAACACCTACATAACGAGTTTGTTATGAGAATTAGATGATATTTTCAAAGCGCTTGAAACAGTGCCTGGTGCACAGCAAGTCCCAAAAAAAATCTGGTAAATAAAATGATAACAATACTACTAACAATGGTGTACTCAGGGAGGGCACCCTTCTCAAACAGACAAAATCCAAACACTGAGGAATTAAATCATACCTTAGCATCTCAAACACAGGTTAGGTACATGACATGTTTGCAAATTTTAGAATTCCTTGCTGTGTTTTGTAGACGATGGAAACAATTTTCATAATTTATTGCTGTAATTCATTTCTGGAAAATAGACATTTTCACCAAGAAGGGAGTAAAAGATAATTCCTTCTATTGCTGCTTGCCCTGGCAAGGGTCCCGGGGAACCACATGTCTATGGAAGGTGTTGTCCAGGGTGTTTGTTCCTGACAAGGCTGCTGGCCTTCTTTCCTGCCTCCAGCATGTTGCTAGCACTTTCTCTCTCAGTTGGGCCAGAGTTAACCTCCGAGTACAGTTATGATGATTTTCACTTAGTCACAGGAGCAGACCGGCATCAGATGGCAAGAGGAGGCATGAAGGAATCAAAGGTCACCGTCTGGGAGCTCCCTCTCAGGGGCAAAGCCCCGCAGACGTCTGGCTTCTGGATCTGTGACCATATGGTCAAAGATCACTGTGCACAGTAACCTCCATGGCGATCAGGCCGAGGATGTCAAACACCGAAGTTACTTCATTTGAGAAGTTTTAGATATTTGTATTAAATAAGATTGAACTGCAGAATGTTTAATTGGAGAAAAACTTAGTCAAGAAAATTAAAAATCACCCACAATCTCATCACTCCGAGATAGAATCCCCATTTGCTACTTTGTGATTTTATTCAGTGACAGTCGTGTATGCTGAAAGTTTTTGCAAAATTAGAATCACACAATTTCGTATTTTGCTTTTTTCATATTACATCATGCCAGGAACTACTCTTCAGAACCCCTTTTTATGGATGCATAATGTTGCATTTATGGTTACACCATGATTTAACACTAGCCCCTTTTAATGGTTTCTAATTTTTCATTATTTTAAGAAACACTGCAATAAATATTTGCTTGTCATACACATTTTTGAATGGCTTTTTTTTTAGAGAGCTTAACTAAAGAGCATTTAATGGGTTAACAAGCATGAATTCTTTTTACCTTACACTTTAAATCATCTGCTAACTTTTTGCTCAAGGTCAAAGTCAACAAGCAGCTAAGCTCAGCTTTGAGTTCTGCTCCACAAAGTTCAAACTCCAATGTCATAGTGCCTTCTGGAGGTTGTTAATACCTTTCAGCTTCTGGAACATAAAAGAAGGAAAGCTTTACTTTGGAAGTTCTATGGTTCTATTAGTCTATTATATCTACATGTTAACATTTTCAGAAATCTGTTAGAAAAGAAAGTTTACTGCCAACTCAAGTGTCTGCAAATGCCAGGCAGGGCATACACATGCCAGCAGGGCCTAATGTGACATTTGGGACATGCTTATGGTGATAGAGAGGATGTGTGTCATCAATTCTCCCCTACATGAATGAGCAAGTCAGACCTGAATTTCTAAGTCTTTTGGGGCACTGTCCACCAAACTAAACCCATCTGTGGGCCAAATGGTTGACTGGGAGCAACCTTATAAGACCCGGGTGAGGTTCATGAGGGGTAAAGGGCACTATTTTTCTTTCCTAGGTTGGGGAATCCAGGTTCAGAAGACTTGGGTGCTCAGTGGAGCTGGGAAGACTGCTCATCTGTGGCTTCTCAGGGGTTTTCAGCAACAGTGTGGGCTGGTGACTGTCACTACCTAGGACTGTGACAGGTGCCATGAATCATTTCTTACTGTAGATGGTGAAAGGAACAAATGCATAAATAATGTATCCTTCCCCTCCAATTACTTTGAAGGACTTCCCTGGGCTAATGTTAACCTCTCTCATGCTATGTAAGTGCTCACCCAAGAATAATTGCTCCTTCCAGAAAGTCTTTCCATAGGATGACTGACCAGAAACGTCCAGCTTTTGCTAGGTGTGTCTGTGGGAGGTGTCTTCCTTTCTCAGCTTCCTGTGCCTTGTTTCAGTTGCCATCTGAAGCTTCCCTGTGTGCAGATCTGCGCTTCACCCTGGGTAAGGAGGGCATGGTGGTGATGAGGGCCAATGTAATGGTGTCCTTCAGATGCTGGAAGGCATCTGAGATGCCCCTGCTGGGTTTAAAGTAATAGTTTTTATGTTTCTGCATGAAAACTTGGTTTCTTTTTTGAGTTAATGATTGACACTGACTTACTGTTGCCCCTATTATTCAAGAGCTTTTTGGACCAAAGAAAACCTCACACAGGACCCCGAGGAGACTTGTTCTGGCCGGAGAAGGGGCTGGATGAGGGGACCTGTGAGGGCAACATGAGACTGTTTGGAAAGGGGCCAGCCCAGAGTGCTCCAAGAACCCTCTGCTGACATCGGACACTGTCCTGCACAAGCTGAGACACAAATGGTGCTTAAGGTTTTTGGCTTCATCTTTAGGAACTTGGCCCCTTTATTCTGTGCTTCCAAGTTCAGTTTCTTGATTGCAAACGCAAATGTCTGCAGGCGACAGGAAGGTGATGCAAATGAGCAAAGCAGCCGGGTGTCCTCATCTGGCCTCTGGTGGGGACTGTAGTGAAAGGGAGAGCAGTGCCCAATGCGAGATCCCAGTGCCCCTGATCCCTGCTGAAGGTTACCAAGGTGGAGAACGGACTCTAGGCACATGATGGCCAAATCTTCCCATTTTCCAACAGAAGCTAGAAATCCAGGTGTTTATATGAATGCAGCTAACTTGGAAAGGTGGCATTGAATTTGACTTTGCCTAAGACACCTCATAGGCCAAAGAAATTCTACCTGCAGTCCGCATGCAGCTGGTGTGCGGCTAGCTTGCATCCCACAGCCTCTGGTGGAGCTGTAGTGGCTTCTGGTACATTGCTTGGGTAGGATAAGGGCATACACCTGCTCGTTAATGACAATGTTGTGCACTCTCCACACATAAGTAACTAGTGAAAATACAGTAAGAAATGTCTCATAAAGCTTACTGCTTACTTAAAGCTCACCCTCCTTCTGTACCCAAATAAAAGGTATCAGCCCATCAATGACCTAGCTAAGCCATGAAAGAGTGACAAGCACATTTCAGAGAATGTGTTAATAAAAACAGTTTAACTATAAACATTTCCAAAAAGGTTTTAAAACAGAGCAACTCTGAGGATTTCCCTTTAAGTAAGTCACCATCACCTGCATTATAGAGGCTTAGGGGAAGGTTTAGGGGTGTAGTCACAGGAAGCTCAGGACATCTCAGCCACCTGTGACTTGAAGCACAGAGCAGGCCAAGTCCCTTGCTGCATGCATTTGGGAGAGCTGTGGCCACAAAGCTGTGTAGTGGGACAGTCTGCACCATCAAACTTCTAGTGGATTGCCCGCTCCCCAACATAGGGGCATCCCAGGCCCAGAAGCTTCAGCATGTGTCTGAACTGAAGGGTGGTGGTGGGTCTGCTGGAAGGCCAACTTTGCCTGCAGACAAAATGGTTCTTCTCTAATTGAGATGGGGGCTTTGGGGCCATTGGGACTGACCTAATAAAGTAAAGTGAGGCTGTATCATATGTCAAAAAGGCAGTTTCCTGAAATTGAATACCTTAAAAATGTGAGCAGAGTAGAACAGCCCCAGGGGTTGTCAATCATCCCTCCTGGTCCAGGCTGGCTCAGGAGGGACGGGAAATGCACCCAACCCCAACCCAAAGCCGGGAGTATCCAGTAGTGGCTTTCCTCTGGGAGGAGGGGCTGAGGTTTCAGGTCTAGCCCTTGTTTTCTCTTGCCTGGCATGTGGGCAGAGTTCTAGTGTTATAAATTGGAGGGGTGGGGGTGCTAGCATGTAAGTAAATCTTATTTCCAGCATTGCCTGGGGACCTGGAACTAATACATTTAAGAATCTTCCCATTTTCCTGGCAACATAGGTACATATTAAACTATGTTTAATAGTTTTAAGAGTAATACATGTATTCTAATCACTTAAAATTAACATATTTTATCCAATCATTTTATACACCAAGAAAGAAAGAAAAGAAACTAGAGAGCAAACGGGGCAAAATGCCGCCTGGCCCCGCTCCCCCTCACTCCCCCCCACTCCCCGTCCTTAGGAGACACCCTCTGGAGTTCAGAAATGTTAGAGCAAGCTCTTCCTTTTTAAAATCCTGGAAGCGAGGGGCTTTTGCAGCTTTCCTCCGCCGGGAAGCCGCTGGGGGGCGCAAGAAGCCAGCTTCTCACTTTGGCAAAAGTGCCTGCCCGCAAGCGCAGAATGAAAACTTTCCCACAAGTTCAGAAGTACCTTATACATTCACCACCCACCTGAAGAAAGCCTGAATGAAAGGAACAAAGCCTCGCCATTGTTTACTTTCCCATTATCGCCTTAGTCTTGCTGCAGGGCCAGGGTTTCCATCGAATCCACCCGGCCCGCCACTCTCCCAGCCAGTCTCCCAGGCCTCACGCCAAAAAGGGGAGCAATGAGGTGACCCCTGGAGCGCCCATCCACGTAGTTCAGAAAGGTGCAGACACCAAAAGTGCTGCGTTCAGTGGGTGAACCCTCTGAAAGTGCCAGCGTGTATGGTCAAGCGACAGCAACCTCTAGCCTGTTAAACTCTCCCAAGATTTCTTCCAGACTTACTCTATTGCCGGACAAAAAGGCTTTTTACATATGCGTATTTAAGTAATTAAAATATTTCAACACAGCGTAAGACAAACAGGCTCTTACTCCATCAGCACTGGATGGGAATCTCCTTTCGCCCTCTACTCCCCACAGTTACTGCAGCGCCGCTTTGGATGCGTTTTGCAGCCTTTACTCGGGTTCCTATTAATGTTGGACGGGGCTCAGTGGGCTTGGCCAGGCAGTTCCGTGGCCTCCTCCCACCCCCCACCCACTGCTCTTCCCCCGCGCCGGGCCAATGGAAGGGTGTGTGTGCTGCGGAGAGGGGAGGAGAAAAGGGGTTTTAGAATCTTTCCAGCTTGCCTGTAGATGGCGCCCCGGAAAGAGATTCTGGCTGCGGGGTCCCGGCCAGAGGGCGTCCAGCCGTGTAGACCGCGCACTAGCTCCCAGTCCCTCCCAACTTGCGCGGCTGCTTGGGCACCCGTGCGAGAAACGGATGGAAGGGAATTGCATGTAGCAGGGCCAATACAGGGGGCGCGCACTCAAGGACCACGGAGTGACACGCAGCCTCGACCCCACGCGCCGGGCAGCCCGGCAACCCCCACGCGCGGCGGGGGCCTGCCCACCCCACCCGGCAGCAGGTGGACAGTGTTGCTATGAAGAGAAAGCCTCGATTGTCCCTACTGCAAACCGCCACACGCCAGACCTCTGCTATTGTGCGCCCTCCATAGAAATGCAAACGAGCGGCGTGCGCCGGCCGCAATCTGCTGGCCCCCGCCCGCCCCCCTCTTCGGCCCCCCGCCGCGCTCGGCCAAGGGCGGGGAGGTGGGGTAGGAGCTTCCAGCGACAACTCGATGTATACATTGAGTGTGCGTGGGAGGCAACCCCGGCGCTCTCCGGACGCTAGTGGTCAGCTGCAGGGGGCTGTGCCCACTGCCTTTTGCAAGCCCGTAACTGGCACTACCTGTTTTTACCTTAATTTCCGGCTCCAATGCAACAGTCTCATAAACTTCAAATTAAAGGAAAGAAACAAATAGAAAGGTAGCAATAAAAATAAATGCAAAAAAAAATTCCTTTTGATTCTATAAAGGTGCTTTTCGCAAATTGCAGCATCATATTAGCAAACAAGGTTTTTGTGGGTTGGTTTTTCTTGCTTTTTTTTTTTTTTTCTTTTACGTTTTCCTTTTAAGGACTTCAAAAAAAAAAAAAGCCAGGCGAGATGAAATCTGCAGGCTCTAGTCTGCCTGGTAACACCCCAACAAAAGCGGCAGATTTGAGGCATTGTCATCCCCCGCACCCCTCCCCACGTGGCCTTCTGGCACGAGCCGCCGGCTCGCCGCCTCATTTACATCAGAAAGCGGGTGCCGGCCAATAGGCGCGCAGCCTCGCGCCAGCTGGCGGCGCCGCACCCTCCAGCCTATATAAGGGCGCGCGGCTTACCCTGGGCGCAGTCGCTAGTGGTAGACGCGCCGAGCCGAGCTCTAACTCTCCGCGCTCTCCGCTTGTGGATTACTTGCTGCTGCTGGTCAGTCGCGCTATGACTCTGGAAGAAGTCCGCGGCCAGGACACAGTTCCGGAAAGCGCAGCCAGGTGGGTCTCAGGGCTCGGAGAAAGCGGCTGGTGGGTCGGCGGCCTTCAGGGTCCTCCAGGGTGGGAGTCCGCGGGGTAGGAGCCGAGCGCGTGGGTACTGGCGGCAGATCCAGGTTGGAAAGCTGGGGTGCGGGCGCCGAGCCGGGCCTGGAGTGTGTTTAGAGTTGGGGAGCCAGGGGTGCGTCCCGGTGGCAGGGGCTGGGGGCTCCGCCGCGCCCCCCAGCCGGCCCCGGCTCACTGTGCCGGCTCCTCTGCAGGATGCAGGGTGCCGGGAAAGCGCTGCACGAGTTGCTGCTGTCGGCCCAGCGCCAGGGCTGCCTCACTGCCGGCGTCTACGAGTCAGCCAAAGTCCTGAACGTGTAAGTGTAGACACGGCCAAGGCTGGGAAACCGGGGCGGGGGCGAAAGACGAGGAGACGGGCGGATGGGAGGGGTGGCGGCGGGAGACCTCTGCTCCCGGGTTCTGACCTCGGTCCCCGCCTTGCCCTCGCAGGGACCCCGACAATGTGACCTTCTGTGTGCTGGCTGCCGATGAGGAGGACGAGGGCGACATCGCGCTGCAGATCCATTTTACGCTGATCCAGGCGTTCTGCTGCGAGAACGACATAGACATCGTGCGCGTGGGCGATGTGCAGCGGCTGGCGGCTATCGTGGGCGCCGGCGAGGAGGCGGGCGCGCCGGGCGACCTGCACTGCATCCTCATTTCGGTGAGTACAGTCCCGTGCCGTCCCCGCCCCGGCGTCGTTCCCGCCTCGGCCCGCGGCCAGCCAGGCTGACCCTGCTCTCTCTCCGCAGAACCCCAATGAGGACGCCTGGAAGGACCCCGCTTTGGAGAAGCTCAGCCTGTTTTGCGAGGAGAGCCGCAGCGTTAACGACTGGGTGCCCAGCATCACCCTCCCGGAGTGACGGCCCGGCGGGGACCTTGGTCTGATCGACGTGGTGACGCCCCGGGGCGCCTAGAGCGCGGCTGGCTCTGTGGAGGGGCCCTCGGAGGGTGCCCGAGTGCGGCGTGGAGACTGGCAGGCGGGGGGGGCGCCTGGAGCGAGGAGGTGCGGCCTCCCGAGGAGGGGCCCGGCGGCGGCGGGCCAGGCTGGCCCGAGCTGAGGACTCTGCAAGTGTCTGGAGCGGCTGCTCGCCCAGGAAGGCCTAGGCTGGGACGTTGGCTGCAAGGCCGGGAAGGACAGACTGGCCGGGCAGGCGTGACTCAGCAGCCTGCTCCCGGCAGGAAGGAGCGGCGCCCTGGACTTGGTACAGTTGCAGGAGCCTGAAGGACTTAGCCGACTGCGCTGCTTTTTCAAAAACGGATCCGGGCAATGCTTCGTTTTCTAAAAGGATGCTGCTGTTGAAGCTTTGAATTTTACAATAAACTTTCTGAAACAAATTTACGCTCTTTATTGAGGGTAGGGGATCTTTGTGTCGGGGGAGGTGGTGTGTAGGGTTTCAGAGGATTGCTGGAACTCCGTGGAACTGATGGCACCTGTTCCGTCTTCCTGTCGGCAAGAATGACAGGCTCCTCGGCGCTGGCAGAGGGATGGCATGCTGCCCAGTGCTAGGGTAGAACTTGGGCCCAGCTCCTACTTTTCTCCTTTTAGGAAGATTTTAAACTTGCAAAACAGGAGCATACTTTAGATAAGACATCAGTGCAGCAGCTAAAGACTTGCCTTTCAAGGCGATAACAGTGACCTCTGCCTCCCCTCCCCCTCCCTCGGCCCCCCTCCCCCTCCCTCGGCCCCCCTCCCCCTCCCTCGGCCCCCCCTCCCCCTCCCTCCCACAGCTGCTTATCTGAACAACTTGCTGGAGGCCGCAGGCTTTTCTGCACAATGAGCATTGCCTTCTGCAGGCCGTGCCCTTTGTGGTCCCTGAGGACGGTGGCAGGCTGCTCCTGCTCTTGGGGACTTTTTCCCTTAAATGTTCTGACACAAAGCAATGCTACAAAGGTATTAATACCAAATATGACATTGATGACTGCATTTAAGTGTGAGTCATTACTTTGTCATGGCTGTGATAGAACTTGGAAGATCTGAGAAAAAATTGGAAGGCAGCATCTATATAAATAGGCATGAGCAATTTTGAGGGGGCCTGGCATCTGCCATCTACTATTTTGAGTGTCCTCTGCCCACATCAGAGTTACAAGGATTGCTGCTATTCACAATTCCATTTAAAGACAGGAAAGAAAAAATGAAATATTTTAGGCCAAGACTTTCTTTAAGAAGGATCTAGGGGCAAATGTCCTGATGGAATCAATCTTTTTTATTAGACCAATATGACCTGAGTTCATTCTGTGCCTGACTAGCCGCTTTCAGCTGGGAAATACATGTAGGCTGTTGTGCTGTCAGCTAGGCTGCCAAGCAGGCTGAGCCTTCTGGGCAAAGGAGGAGTGATGTGCTGTCTTCAGTCCTTGGGGTGGCTGATTTACCTCGTTAAGTGCTACTGCCTAAAATTCTCTTCAAATTACGAGCATTCTTGAGGCAACAGAAAAACTTGACTGAATTACTTTTCTTGTAATGAAAGCATCCTGTTTTCCATTTATCAGCTCCTAAAAACATCTACTCCTCAATGAGACAGAAGCCCAGATAAAAAACTCAGTTGTGTTTGTGCCCAATTTTCATTACTATTTTATCTATTTGCTGCTTGAAATCTCAAGGTTTTCTTATTGAGGTAGAGTCTTGGGGTGGGCCTGTCTACCAGTCTGTATTCTGGCAAAATGACCAGAACATGCTATTGTAAACACAAAGTGGACATGATTCACATAGATCCTTAAATGAGTAAATTCAGCAGAACATTGCGCAGAGCAGGTAGGCAGACCCTCCTGCCGGCCAAGCGACCCTTGTAGAACAGGTTGGCAGCCCTTGGCTTTTTGATCAGAGCTTGCTGTGAGGACACCCGTTGGAGTCCCAAGGGCTAGGAGAATTTGCAGGGGAAGAAATGCACGGTGCGACACAGTGCCATGCCCAAAACTTGTGCTAAACTTTTTTTTTTGGATGAACAGGTGTTTAATGCTATTAACATGAACTAATCCAGAGAGCAGATGATAAAATATCCAGTGTTTACAAATGTAATTGCATTTAATAATTCTAACGACCCTATGTGATAATGCATATATAAGCCCTTGGTACATGGTAATTATTACCACATGTGTGTTGAGGTGACCCATAAAGACAAGGGCTCTCATCTAGAAAACACTGAATGAATGCTCATGATGATAATACTTAAAAGATAATGAAGACATTTGTTCTAGATCACAGAACTCCAAGTGAATGAGTGGGTTTTGGACCAACAGTCTGGTTTCAGGACCAAAACATTGCTGCCATGAACTTCCAGGGTGCTGGAGCACTTGCGGCAGGCTTATTTTGGAAAGAAGGCTATTTTCATTAGATAACTTGCTACCTTTATAAGTTGTACGTATTGACTGCAGAAAAATTGTAAGATACATAAACATTAAAGAAATAAGTTAGAAGCGTCTGTAACTGACCGTCAGCAAATTTTGGTGTCTTAATATTTCCTTCTGAACTTTGTTTTTCCTCTTACATATGCTATAACATACATAAACATACCCCACAGTTTTTAAGAAGCTGTATTTGGCTCAGTCTGCAGTCTGCATTTGATTTCATTTCCTTCTTTTCATTACCATGCTATTACAGCCCCCATATATCCACATGACCTTGCAGGGACATGTCCCTTCACAGGGACAGGGCTTGTCTCTGCTTTAGCAGGCTCCAGTGCCTGGGTGATAATACACATTCCAGACTGATATCCAGCTGGGGCATCTTCTTTACCTTGCAGCCCTCACTAAACTAGAAAGATGACTACCATTTGAAGGATTTTAAGTGTCACATGTCTAAAACAAACCTTTGCTGCCCCCAGAGCAATGAAAGTAAAATGTGCCCATTTTAATTTTTTTTCTTTTAAGTTTTGCATCTGATCATTGTAAAAATTGGCACTGGCAAAGCACCCATCATGAGGATGAAAGGAATACCGTGTGACAACAGGAGCAGCTTGGAGACTCAGGCATTCCTTGTCCACACCCAGCACCACCCACACAGGGAGCCAAGGTCTCCTCGTTCCTCTCTTGGCAAGTCGATAGGACAAAATGATCTCTGAGATTTATTCTGTTTTTAAGGGCTGTAATTCTCTGTGTTATATATTTTATTAAGCAATTAGCCTCAATAGTACAATGTGTATTGGTTCTGAAGCTACTTGAGAAAAGTGAAAAATGAATTTTTCAGGGGAAAAGCAAGGACGTTGGCAAACAAAGCAAGGCTGGTAGGGTCAGCTCAGTAGACAGATACTCAATTTTGCTTTTTAGAGATTCTTGTGTTTTTCAGTTGCATTTCTGAGATACCAACCCCTGTACTCCTCATTTGAGTATGCCCCCCAAAACATCAAAAGGGAATTGTCCTCCACCGTCACAATTGAGACTTTATGACATAACTGGGGGCAATGAGATATGATGCTGCGTGGTGCACTCGAGCTGCCAGCAGCCGTCAGAGGTGTGGTCAAATTTGTGTGCAGGGCCAGCTGGAAGCCTCAGGGTGCCTGGAATGAAGACTCGGCTTTGAATTCTGTCCTAGGGCGAACTTATATTTGGTTTTTTAAGTCTAGCGCAAACTTTCCTTCTTTATCAACTAGAACAAAATTGCCAAATAATTTCACTTCTCTCATTAAGTAATAGTGTGTGAGTAAAGTTCACCCACATAGGGTGGTGGAGTCTCGATCATGGGAGCAGGTGGCTGCACCACCAAGATGCATGGCTTTTTGCCCACAGAGACAGCAGAGGCCTTTAAAACCCCTGTGAGTGCCTCGTGCTGGCTAAGACAGGCACTGCCTTGGCTACAAGGGTGGGACGTAGGCTGTCCACCATGTGGTTCAAGCATTTGTTCATTCATCCCCTCATTAATTCAGCTGGCATTTCCTAAGCACACATGCTGTGCCAGGCACAGTGCTAGGCACGGCCTCGCCACCGATCCTTGTCTTCCTGGAAGGTCCTGAGAGCGTTAGGCTGAGCCCATGGCTCCACATTCCCAAGCCCATCCATCTCCTATTCATCCTGCCTAGAAAACATAGTGAGGACAGGAATGAGAAGGGTGAGTGTAGGGATATCATTTCCCATACCCATTGCTAATTTTATGAGACTCTTACTGGCCAACTAAAAAATATGTCACAGTTTGCATTCTGTGACCTCTGGGCATCAACAGCGTCCTCTGCTTCTTTCCTTCTCGCCATCTCCCATTTCTTCCTATTCATTTGATTTTTCCCCAGTGCAAGCCTTCCCAGGCTGTGACTTGTGCTTCCCTCCTGAGCACTGCTAGTGGCTTCTACAGACAGCTTTCCAAATTCTTCTCCCTCCCCCCAGCCTTCTCTCTTTCTTCCTTTTTTTTTTGCTTCCACCTCCACTCTTTCCTCTCATCTATTTTCTCCTCCATCCTTCCTTTCCTCCCCACTTTCTCCCCCTTTTCCTTCCCCCTTCCCCTTCCACCTTCACTTCTATTATGGAGCTCCTGCTGTGGACCAGGCCCTGCAGACCCAGATGAGAAGTGAGAAGCGAGCTCCCTCTGCTCCCAGGAGCTGGGCCTGGACCCAGCTCTCTGGCCTGAACTGGGGCTGTCTCCAGTTCCCCTCCTGGGGCTGTTCCATCCACTTCGTGTCCCAGATTTATCTGCTCAAACTCGCCAGGCCCTGACCCTGGGTGGAGGTTCAGTGGACACCTTGTCTGACTGAGCCCAGAGTCAGTGTCTGCCGGGGACCTGGCCCAGCACAAAAAGCCATGCACACCCTCACTCACTCCATGCCCTTCCCTGGGGACCAAGGCCCTGACCTTCGAAGTGGGCTTGTGGATGGATGACTGGGGCTATTAGGACAGTGACAAGGAGGTAAAGTTTCCCAGTGAAGACAGTGTCACAGCCCATGCAAACATGGGTGGGCTCCATGTGTCCCAGTGTGCCCAGGGTGCAGTGTTTACTCTCTGCTAGAGCTCTCCATGCTCTGCTCATGCTCTGCTTCTGCCCCTTCCATCCCTGTCCTCAGGGTCCAGTTCTTTACCTTCACCTGCCTGAGTCCCATACTTTTAGGGATGCTGGTTTAGACGTGCAGGTAGCAGGAAGGCTCCTGGTCAGGGGAGCCCCTGGAGTCATGGAGATCATGTGGCTGCTTTGGGTCCAGCCTAGTTTGCATCTTTGCCCTGGGCTGTGGCTCGAGGGAACATTGGTGGGATCTCACCTGGGCTTCCTTTTCCATCTTCCTGACTCTCCCTAAATCCCTCACAACATCTGACAGAGTCCAGAAGCTTGTTCATCTTGGGTGGAAGGAAAGAGAGTCTGGGAGCTCGGTAGCTCGTGGGGAGGGTGGAGATAAAAGGGTGGGAGAGGGTGACGGCCACCTGCTACCATCCCTGAGACCAGGATCAGGTAAGCAGTGCAGGCAGAAGGCTGGTGGATGACTGTGCAAACCTGAAAGCAGAGCCTGAAAACAATCAAAAGACAATTGCCCCGCAGACTCCCCTCTGGGCTTCAGAATAGAACAGCGTTTCTGGGAGAACAGAGTGGGCTGAGTCCTCCTCAGCATTTTCTCACATGGAGGAAAATGCACTAGAATTGACATCTTAGAAGTAGCATCATCCTAGGAGGCACAACCCAACAGAAATGGGTAGAAGAAGGTGCTGTGGAAAGGAGATAGCCTGCATGTTGTCTGTCCTCTCATGGAGTATAGGCCCATCCAGCAGAGCTGCCTTCAGAGCAGAAAGAAGGGATAGGTGACCCCTTGAGACTGAGCTGACTGTGTCAGGCTATAAATCATTGAAGGTCACATGAAGGGTTGTTGACTATTGCGAAGCATGGGATTCCACAAAACCTGCCAGAGATGAGCAATTTTCTGTTTATAGAAATTCAGTAAATGTCTCAGAAGGACTCCCCAAAGCCCCCGAGTCCCTTTCCCATCCAGATCCAAGATAGGCAATTCCCTCTGAATAGGGCCCATGGGCATCTGGTCAGACCCGCCCCTGCTGCTGTCTCCCTGCTTCTCGCCTGGATGCCCAGTGACTGAGGGGTGCACCTGTTACACTTATCTTAGTGGTATCCCAGCTGGTATCTCATCAGAAGACAGAATTCTACCACATACCCCCAACCGCTGCCTCCTGGTGGTATTCCCACAATTGTGGGATTAAGGGATTTTGCAGATGTAATTAAGGATACTAATCAGATGACCTGAAAACAGGGAGATGTTCTGCACAGGCCAAACCTAATATATGAATATGTTAAAAGCAGACACTGGCTGGTTGGGGAAGAGGGAGCCAGAGACGTTGCAGAAGTCTGAAGAATTGGACACACCATTTCTGGTTTTGAAGAGGGAGGGGGTCCAGAGCAAGATTTGAGGGTGACCTCTAGGAACTGAGGGTGGTGCTTGGCTGGCAGCCTGCAAGGGAATGGGGACCTGATTCTGACAGATGCATGGAACCGAATTCTGTCAACAACATGGATGAGCTGAAAGTAAACCTTCCCCAGAGCCTCAGATATGACCCCAGTCTGGCTGACAGCTTGGTTCAGGCCTTGTGAGACCCTGAGCAGAAAAGCAAGTGGAGCCTGCCGGACTTCAGCTCTATGGACCCGTGAGCCCATAAACAGGGACTGTTTCAAACTGCTGAGTTTGTGCTAATTTGTTACTCAGCGATAAGGAGCGACTACCAGGAACATCTGGGGCCCCTCCTTCCCTCCCCCCACCTCTCATGCTCCAGTTGGGTCTACCTGGACTTCTTCTTACAGCTTTCGTACTCCTGTCCTGAACCACCTCCCCCACTCTCACCCCTCCCTGTGTCGCACAGGGCTCCTCCCCACTCTCTCCAGACACATCATGCCCTTTCATCTCCTGGGGCTTTGGATGTGCTGGTCCTGCTGTGTGAACTGCATGTTTTCTTGAATGGAGGCTCTGCTTGCAGGTGGAATGTGTGGAGGGCATGAGCACTGCCTAGAGAGGAGATGTGGAGGCTGGGCATGGAGGTAGCAGAGGAGTCGGCCTGTGACCCTGGGACTACCAGAGCTGAGTTCCACCTTAGCATTTAAGGAGGTGGCCCACACAGAGCAGGTGGTAGTGTCTGGACAAGGGGGTCCTTCCAAGGTCACCATGGGACTGGTGGGCAGACCTGTGCTTGAGGTCCAGTCTCCGGCTCTGATTGGAGCATGCTTATTCCTACAGATACTGGCAATCCTCTATTGCTCACCTGCAGCTAAGGATTAAAAGACCCAAGGGCCATTGAATCATTGATTTTCATCCCCAGATCCTTTCCCTTACATGAAATTTCCTGAGTGCTATCAAATCACAGTTTCTTACTGTCGGAAGTAAGGGTAGTTATTTATTTTTCACTTCAGAGACAAAGAAATGGGTTCAGATAGGTGAAGTCACTTGTTGAAGAGAGGTCCAGGTCTCCTCAGCAGGTCAGGGCTTTGTTGACCCAGGGCCTCTTGGTTGAAAGTTGATCAAGGGCCTTTCAGCCCCTATGGACTGCCATCCGAGGACTAGATGGTGGGCCAGACACAAGCAGGATGGCCACAGAATTCATGATTCTCCAGAGGAGGAAGCAGCTGGGAGAATGGGAAGGGAAAGTGGGGTCTCCACCTGCCTTGGCCTAATTTTCTTGTACTGCAGTCTTTGGTTAAAGCATCTCTCATTTTGTGGTTGTTGCTCGTGGCTTCCCATTACGAGGGGTTGACGCAATGGTCTGTCTGTCTAGCCTCTGGATGTGGGACAAGCAGATCAATGAGATCCAGGAAAGGTTTGTGTCTTGCTGTCTGGAAGCTGAGGCTGACAGAACAAAGTCACTCAGTTATGGGAACACTTGCTAAAAGAATGTCAAAGCTTTTATTTTCCCCCTCAAAGTGGGTCTCTCGTCCTATAACTACCAACCATCTTGATCTCATACGGAGCCATTGATGTGGTTTTACTTCACCGCCTTCAGAGGAGGTGGGATTTGCTGCTGAGTTTCATGATTCATTTTTCACCTTTCAGAGTTTGCTTTGGTTTGAGGTTTGCACGCCTGTTAGTGAGAAAACATGGTCGTTAGAATTAATTCTGATTTTTGACACTTACACTATCCTTACCCTACAGTGGTGGCTTGGGGACACTCATTTACAGTCTATCTTCTGCAAGTGGGAAAACTCAGGAGAATAATTAAAACATGTTGCATTTTTATTGTGATAAAGTTTAGACAAACATAATTCTAAGGAACAACAGTGAAACAACAGTAAAAAGCAAAATTGAAAGGAAAGGAACAGATACACTACGGAGAAAGTAACCTCTTTTGCGGCAGAATTAAATTTCCCTAGAGTGATTCACAGCAGCAAAGTAATTCACAGAACTCCTACATTGAGCAAGAATTTGAAGCTAACATTCCAGGAAGGACGATGCAACTGCAGGTTGGGCTCAGCAATCAGAAGACCACTTAAAACCATGGCGTCCTCAAATTTCTGCAAATCACTCAAGTTCTAGCCCTGCAAGGCCAAAACAATGACCCAGGTAAAGTCCAGGGACTTGGTAGTTGGCCCACATGTCATCAAATGATCCACTTGGGCTGACTGAGGGTTTGGAATCCCGCCAGGCCATGTGAATGCCCCCGGTCCCCACGCAGGGAAGAGTGAGAGGGTTTTTGCTTTCACCGTCATGAGCAGTGAGCTCATGAAAGGAGCTGCTCTCCTTCCATGTGGCCCCTAGGCCCCTGGCTATGCTCAGTCTCTCCAAGAGCTCAGAGAAGACTCAGGAGAAACAACTGCCCACCCAGAGGGGCTGCCGGAGCTGGGGGACTCTCAGGCAGGAACTTAGCCGACTGGAGCTGCCTGTCCACACTGGGTTCCTGGGCCTTGATCCTGATTATGCTGATAGAGAAGCAGACCACCCACAACTGGGAAGCCCATTCTAGGGCAAATGGGTCCTTCTACCTACAGAGCCCCCCAAGAGGGCCCTGGCAGCTAAAGTGAGGCCTGAGCAGAACTTGGTGGCTTCCTCTGGTTGCCAGCCTCCTACTGTGCCCCCGTGAGGTCAAACAGTGTGGCACGAGGCCCAGATAAAATCAGGCAGGGGTTACAGGGATTGAACTGGGAGCCTAGGGGTACGCCCCCACCCACATCCTCTGAGGGACTGTCATGATAGGCACTCATCAGTGGTCACTGTAGGCTCAGAGGACAGCTGCTGAAGCCCACTGGATGAGGCCATGTGCTATATCTGAATGTGTCCTCTAAAATTCATGTGCTGGAAATGCATTCCTGGTGCAATGGTGTTGGGAGGTGGACCTAACGGGAGGTGTTTAGGGCATGAGAGCTCTGCCCCGGTGAATGGATTAGTGCCCTATAAAAGAGCATGATGGAGGGAATTTGGTTCTTTTTCATCCTTCTATCCCTCTTGCCATGTGAGGACGCAGTGTTCCTCGCCCCAGAGGGTGCAGCAAACAGGTGCCATTTTGGAAGCAGAGAGCAGCCCTCACCAGACATTGAACCTGCTCGTGCCCTGATCTTGGATTTCCAGCCTCCAGAACTTCCAGAAATACATTTCAATTTTTTAAATAAATTACTCAGTCTAAGGTATTTGGTTATAGTAGCACAAACAGATATAGACACCGTGTTTAGTGTTTAGGGGCTTGAGTGTCCTGAGGGACAGACCAGGTGGGGGTGATGGGTGGAGGAGAGCTTTAAAAGCGAGGCAGGTGGAGCTCATGCACAGAATTGAGGACGGTCACTGTCCTGGGGACATCCTCTATGTTTGCTCCCAGTCACCGCCTCAGTCCTCTCCTAAGGCTGGGTCTGCAGGGAGCCCATGATTGGAGAGTGACACTGGGCTTGTTTGTGTTGTCTTTGCTCTTCCCAGCCCAGAGGCCTGGGCTCAGACTCTTGCAGTAGGAGAGATTTAAGGACCCAAGGCCACACTTTCTATGGATGAATGGAGAGGGAGAGAGGGAAGGTATGTGTGTGTGGAGGGAGAGAGAGAGAGAAAGTTCTCAGAGCCTAAGCGGAAGTAGGATGGCCACGGTGGAGGGCATGGCAGCCCAGGGACTGGGGTTCGAGTTAGATGTGGGCTGCCTGTGGAGGCAGGGTGGGCTTCTAACAGTCCCAGTGTGTCCGAGACACGAAGGGCCCTGGGCTGACCCGGTGGTATCTGTTGACCTGAAGGTGGGGACAGGAATTGCTCAGCTCCCTGGGGGAGTTTGGCACTTCTCTCCATGTCCCTGCATAACAAACCACCCACACACACATCTTGAGGTGTTTCTCAGCTCTGGAGACCGGCTGGCCTGGGCTCGGCAGTTCCCTTGCTCTACCTGAGGCTGCCCCAGGCTGCCTGCCGGTCGTCTGGGGGCTGGATTGGCTGAGGGGCTCTGGAAGTGCCATGGGAGGCATGGGGTGGGGCTGCAAGGCTGGTCTTCGCCGGGAAGCTGGACGTCCCTGCCGCTCCCTCCCCACGGGGCCTGTCCACGTGACCTCATCACAGGGTCTCTCTCTAGAGCACCCTGCATGGGGATGTTCCACTCTCACTGCATTTTGGGGGTGAGTGGGAGCCGCTGGCCTGGCTTACACAGGGCAGAAGACCACCTGAGAGCAGGAATCCTGGGAGGGTGGCCATGGGGCCATCTTTGGAGATTTGCTGTGACTCATCTTCCTGAATCAGGTGTGAGGCTCATTTAGGTTATATAACTCATTTCAAAGGGGAATAACTTCAAAGAACAAAATGTTATTGTCTATGCCATTGCAGTTTTGGGGAACAGTGACTGCTTTCTGCTAGAAAAGGGCTTTAAGGAATTTTTAGAGGCAATAGGAATTGCTAAGATGAATTCCAAGGCAGAGATGCTCAGGCCTCAGCTTAGCACAAGGGTTAATTCAGCAACTTAGTGAGGGGACATCGTCAGCCCCTGGACCCTCCACTGGCACCTGATGGTACCAGGCTCCGCACAAGAACACTGCTACCTGGGCACTGTGGTGTTTGCCTCCCCTTGTAACTGGGCCTTCACCCACCCCTGCTTCTCGGAGCTGATGGGGGCAAGGCTGTGTCCTAGCACATCCTCCACCCAGTCTCAGCTTCCTGCTCCCTGGGAAGTAAGCCCTCTGGGACTCGATTTCCCTTTGGCCCCTTCCCATCAGCTATTCCCTACTTCATCTGAAACATCTGAAAGGTGGGAACATTTGTTATACCACAGGGTGGGTAGACGAGTTGTGGAAGTTCTTCTTGCAAACAGCAGCTTCTCAGCAGGGCCGGGGGACCCCTACTCACCTCCAGGAAGTAAATCAGCTGGATGTGGTGGGGTGGGCCTGCTACCCATGAGGAAGGGGTTTTGAATCAAGTCCAGGCTTCTCCGGCAGCTCACCATTCTTCCTTATCTGTGGGAAAAATAAAAATATCATTTCGTGCTACTATTTAAGTTTGAATAATGAAAATATCAATTAATACAGTGAGCTTTAAACTCTGGACTCCAGCATAGAGGTCCAAGTTCCACTCATCATTCTCCAACAGGTGCCCCCTCCCCCTATGCCCTCTTTGTGGCCTGTCTGTGCTGCAGGACTGTGTGTCCCAGGAGGACATTGCATGGGCCCCTGCCCGCTGGTTTCTCATTGGATTTGGCCAGTGAGAGGTGTTGGTGGGAGATGAGAGGGCTGTGGGGAGGGAGGTAGGGGTATGTCTTCCCTTTCGCTCCTGCTTTCCGCTGAGTCCCCAGGGGTGCCTTGTCCCTCTGCAGTTTACCTCCTGCCAGGAGCCCCTGCCCCATGGCTCTGGTGTGGGCATCCCCTGCCCTCAGCCCTCAGCCCAGGGCTGGTAACAGTCCCCTGGTCACCTGGAGTATATCAGCTCCATCCCCTTGGGTCTCTGAGCTGCCACACATCTGAGAATGTGAAACTTCCTTTCTCTGTGGGCAACACCTCCTCCTGCTTGGCCCTGGCTAGAGTGCAAGCCAGAGGAGCTGAGTGGAACAATGACCCCTGGATGGGTCAGGCCTGGGACAGGCTTGCTGTTGGCAGAGTGCTTGGCTTCAGTCCCAGGTACCTGCCCCTGCCTCCCCCACATCACTGGCCAAAGCAAGGCATGGGGGCTGTGCCTAATCAGAGAGCAGAGCAGCATACCCCCCAGGTGCCTGGAAGGAGCGGGGCAGGAGGTTTATGAGTGGTGCCAGGACTCTCACTGAAGCCTGGCTGCCCGTGACACGGGGGCCAGCTCAGAACGCCTTTGACAACAGGTGTGCCGCCCCCCAGCCCCTGAGAGCATCACTGCTAACCAGTTCCCGCCGCTCCTTCTCCGCAGAGTTGCACGAGGGAGCTGTGGGGGCTTTCCCTCTCCAGATTCCAGCCGAAGATCCACAGGCAAAGGAGACAGGAAAGGCCAACCTGCTGCTTCCAAGTGGCATCAGCTCTGGATGCAGTTCACACTCCAGAGCCCCTGGGGGCTCAGGCCCAGGCCACATCCTGGCTGAGCTTTCCCTCCTCACACCCCTTCTCCTGAGAGCACCCCCATCCCAGCCTTGGGAACCCAGCCTGAGGCAGGAACTGTTTCAGAGTAACAAAGCCAGCAACGGGAGGAGCCAAGACCCACAGGGAGACCTGTCTGACTTAGAATCCCGCCTTCCTTCCAGTGCTAGAAAGTAAATCTGCTGTGGTTTGAATGTTTGTGGACTGCCCCAAATTCATCTACTGAAATCCTAACCCTCTAGGTGATGGTGTTAGGAGGTCATAGGTCATAGGGGTGGGGCTCTCATGACTGGGATTAGTGCCCTTATAAAAGAGACCTCAGAGAGACCCACTGCCCCTTACACCACGTGGGGACACAGTGAGGAGGCACCACGTGTGAACCAGGAAGCCCTCACCAGATACCCACTGAGTCTGCTGGTGCCTTGATCTTCTACTTCCCAGTCTACAAAACTGTAAGACATAAATACTTGTTATTTATAAGCCACTCTGTATGTGGTCTTCTGTGATACCAACCCAAATGAACTAAGACAAAATCCAATATCCCCAAATAAAAATTAGACTCTGCCAGTCACGGTGGCTCATGCCTGTAATCGCAGCACTTTGAGAGGCCTAGGTGGGTGGATCACAAGGTCAGGAGTTCGAGACCAGTGTGGTCAATATGGTGAAACTCCATCTCTACCAAAAATACAATCATTAGCCAGGTGCGGTGGCGGGCGCCTGTTGTTCCAGCTACTCGTGAGGCTGAGACAGGAGAACCACTTGAACCTGGGAGGTGGAGGTTGCAGTGAGCCGAGACGGTACCATTGCACTCCAACCTGGGTAACAGAGCAAGACTCCAACTCAAAAAAAAAAAAAAAAATCCTGGAACAATAACTGCATGGGTAAGGGTGCAGTGAGTGCTGGCCAGTGTTGCCTGGCTTCTGTTTGGGTTTTTAAGGGAAGGGAGTTCCCTGCAGCCAGCCAAGCTGCTCTCCAGACCAGTGAGAGCTTTCCTTCTCTGCAGGGGTGCTGGAAGGAGCCTTTCCCTGCAGCATGGTAGCTTTACCATGTGAGACCAGGACCAACTACAGCCAGGGAGGAGGCCAGGCTAGTCTGCCAGGGATTTCTCCAGGGACTGGGGAAGAACTTGCCAGAGAGAAAGCCAGGGCACTCTTAGATAGGTCAGTTTCCCTAGCGGATGCACTGGCTGGCTTCCTCCAGGCTCTGGCTAGCAGCTCCTTGACCTCAGAATCTCCTTGGGCTTGGGCAGAGCAGCCTGTCTTGGTCTCTAACTTGCCTGTCAGTCCCCTGGGATCTCCCGCACACTCAGGAGGGCAGCTTTTCCAAAAACTCTTCTGGGGACAGTGCTGTTATGGATGCTGCTGGCTCACTGAGCACACTCTGGGCCTGGAGAGGAGAGAGGAGCCCTCCACTCCATGGTGGGAATTTGCATTTGCACCCAGGTAGAGCTCTGTGGGGAAATTTCTGGCTCCATGGGGGCCAAGCCTGAACTAACATTGAACTTGAACAGGAGCTCAAGCTCCAGTTCCAGGCTGATCCTGGGAGAAGGGGCCGTCCTCTGCTGATCTGACCCCATGCAGCATTGGTGGAGAAATGGCAGCAGTGCTATGCTGCCACACAGGAGGCAGAACGCTGTCCTGCCTTGGCCTTTATTGGCCACGAGGCCAGAGCTCTGGGCTAGGAGCCAACATGAAGCTGGGGACTGCATTTTGAATTCCTGATCTTCTCAGCTTCCCAGCTGTGACTTCAGAATCTTTGGTACCTCCCTGAGCTTTAATGTTCACATTTTAAGACCTCTGACTCCACACAGTACCTGTGTGCTCTGAGGTGCTCAATGCATCCTTTGACTCAGGATCTGACCTTGGGGCCCCCTCCTCCGGGGGGATTGAGTCTGTGGGAATGTCTGGATGTTACCTGGTGCAGGCCGTCCCCGTGTCCCAGGATCAGCCTGAAACTGGAGCTCGAGCTCTGTTCAAGTTCAGTGTCGGTTCAGGCTTGGCCCCCATCGAGCCATACATTTCCCCACAGAGCTCTACTTGGGTGGAAATGCAAATGGGTGCATTGGGTACCTCTTGCTGGCCTTCCCTGCCTCTGTGCTCAGTATCTTCAGAGATGGCCAGAGGTCTTTCTGCTTGTGAACTAAAGATTAAAGCCAATGGGCTCCAAGGCTCTCCCAGTTAAAGGGAACCAGTTTCCCCAGGTTCCATAATCATCTATTCTGTTAGCTGCTTCCTCCCACACATGCATGCACATGCACACACAGACACAGGCACATGTGTCCATAATCTACACGTGTCTACTGTGAAGCACAATCGTTCAATCTTGCTGGACTCCCTAGCTATTAAATTAGACCAGCAGCATTGGCTTTACCAACCTCAGATGGTCAAGGATGAGTGAAAAGTAAGGGGGCTGCTCTGTCCTTGCAGAGAATGGCAGAGGTGCCGGTGAGGAGGGCCAGCATGCCATGCTCAGTGGCAGCAACATCTCCTGTGAGCCTCCCACACGGGCCTGGAAGCTCGTTCTTAAAGAGTGGGCACTAGAAAATAAACAGTGAATCTCTTGGTGTTTTCCATTTTCCTGGGTTCTTTCTTGAGGCCACCCAAGGGTCTGTGGGAATGTCTGGATGTCATCCAGCACAGGCCGGCGCTGCCTTTCTCCCTCTGGTTTTGACGTTGTCACCACCCAGCCACGTGCTGGATGAGGCTGCGGCCTCTTCTGCTTGTTTCTGCTCCTTTCCATGGAGGCTAACATCTGTCTCATAAACATGCAAGAAGACCCTATTTCAAAGCTGAAGGAGTCTTTTTGCCTTTTTCTACAGGGTAAAATTGAAAGAAATCATTTGTTCTACAAGCATCCTCTCTCCCTAGCACTTGCCCTATTTATTTATTTTTTTCAGGGCTGCAAATTTCTGTAGATAAACAAGCTAGTACAGGAAAAGCAATGGCCAGAACGCTTGGTTTCTATTAAACGATCAGGTTATGAGAACATTGCACCTTGCGGAATCCCTGGGCGAGGTGATGGACAAGCAGTCAGTGCACAGTATGTTCTGTTCTGGGCTGCAAGTTGGTTGCTTTGATTCTCTTGCTTGCTTTTGCACAGGTTAGCAATTAGTGAAAGAGAACTTCAGCTTGCAGGGTTCTCCTGGAGCCTGTCTTGTTTGTCCCAGGGCCAGGATCTGGCAGCAGAGAGCAGATTCCGAGAGGTTCTGTTCCCTGGCTGGCAAAGCTCTGGGCCTCAGCATGAACACTGCCATGAGCGTATCTGCCAGGAGTTGGGCAGGAGGAGACCTCTGGCTGGGGTCTGGCCCTGTGGAGGAGGGACCAGCCCTCCAGTTCACACCTGCTGGAAGGCAGATCCCTGGCACCCCCACTCCCTGTCCTACCCACTAATTGAATGTGGTCCCAGCCTTTTCCCATCTCCTCTTCCATCCAGCAACCCCGCTTAGACCATTTACTATCATTGTTGCAAAGACTGAGAAAAGACACATGAAGGGTTTGTGTCCAGGGAGGGCCTTGCCTGGAGGGGATGCATAGTGAACATGAGTTTCCTCCCCCGACTTGGAACGTGCACCATGTTCTTTTTCCCACTATGTGACTGTGCCTGCCGCTGCAGCTTCATTCAGGATCTCCCCTTTTCACCTCCTGTGGGGTTCCTGTCTGTGTTCCCTACAAGCCACAGAGGCTGACGGCCCCCTTGAGGCAGTGTGGCCTTGGGCTGTCTTTCCTCTTCATGCACAGTGACCACCCCAGGGCTTGCAATGCTGGGAGGTGGGGATCTGGGAAACTGTTCTTGCTCTCTGACTATTTCTTTACTTGCTGTCAGAGGAACGTGCATTTCTGTAGCCACACTGGAAGTTTCAGGAGAGGAAGGTCTGTTGGGGTTTCCAGGAAGCACAGTGAATGAACTCGGGATGCACCAGCGACCCCAGGTGCAGCGTGGTGCGGTGAGCAAGGAAGTGGAGCCGCGGCCCACTTCAGCCGGGGGAAAGTGAAGCTCCAGCCTTCGTGAGATTAAAGCTTTTCTGGTGCATGGCGAGGTACCAGTCTTCTTAACTGGAAAACAAAAGGAGAGAAGGTCCCAAGTTGCCATGGGGCCTCCCTAGCTATGGTTTTGGCAGAGTGAATGCCATGCAGGCGTGTGGATGAAACTGCTCTTCAGTTAATTACAAATATGTTGCAAAGCCTGTGTGTCATAAACCAGAAAGCAACTGTCTGTATATATGTATGTGTGTGTGCATGTGTGCGTGTTTATATATCCCTCTTCTGCTGAGCCCTCAGATAGAACCGACGCTGGCAACTAGATCAAGAAATCGTGGCCCAGGCTCAGTGCCACCTAAGGGCAGCTGACCCAGCCTTGGCAATGGCACTGGCATTGGCGGGAGGTGTTGCGGTCCCTACCAGGACACACTCCCTGGCTGAGGTGGGATGTTCTGACCCGGGCAGATGGGAATTAGGCAGAGCCTTGCACCTGAGCGCCTCTGTAAACAAAGGGCTTCTCACTAAGCAGAGCTCAGTGTTTAAAGCCCTGCCATTAATAGTTCTCGCTTGCCATGATCTCAAAGGCTGGATATCGTTTTCCATCCTGGGAAGGGGAGACCCCTGAGGTGCCTGGAGTGAAGTGATGGGCTCAAGGTCACCAGCGAGGGGATGACTCCAGGCATCTGGAACAGGCCCAGGGGAGTGCTTTGCAGCCGTCCTGAAGCCCGTCTGGGAACTGTTTACAAGGCCTTGTCGAAAGCTCTGCTAGGAGTCGTGTATCCCAATCAAGCTTTTCAGACGTCTGCAGAAGCAGGGAGCCAGCAAGAGGGAGAGAAATTGTCCAAGCTAGAACGAGGAGGGAGCCAGCCCCCATGGCTGCTGGGGGTGAACTGCCCGCTGTCCTCACTATTCGGGTCCCAGACCCAGGCCCAGCGGCAATGAGGAGCTGCGAGCACAGCCTGCTTCTGGCAGGACCTCCTGTCCTGCTGTTATTTTTATCTCTGTGCCGGGCTGCAGTGTACCTTTTTGCTCTGGTTTCCCATAAACACAGCTTGTGGGCTTCCCTTGCTGCCTCCTTTCTTGGCATTTAAGACGTACACCGGCCTGCATTTCAGATCTTTCTGGCAGGCTCAGGAACACCAGGAGGCTCTTTGCAGTCATGGGCTGTGTTGAGAAAGTGCAAGGAAACCAAGTGAGGCTCTCGGGCTCTTAGCCTCTCAGCCTGGGTCTGCAGAATGGCCCAGCTCTGCTCAGCAAGGGAAAGCATGCATAGCCCAACACCCGGGAGCCCAGCAGGGGAGCAGGCCAGAAACCCCCACTGACGGCTGCTGCTTTGAGGTGAGGAGGCCCCGGCGCCCCCCAGCCAGCTGGTCTGCAGCCAGGAGCACTGAGTGCCCTTTGTTTCTTGGCGGTGATGACTTCCCTCTGGGTCAATTATGCAGCCTAATAGCTGTTATTACTTCTGAACAAAGTGTACTGCCGGCAGCCTGTGGCAGTGTTAAGGGCAGCTCTGTCTACCAGCTTCCCCTTCTCCAGGTGCCCTGCCTACCCTCCAGAAAAGTAAATCGAGAGGGTGCCTCCCAGCACGGCAGCGCTCGGTCCACGGCCGGTGGGAGCTTCCTCCGGGCTGCAGCCCTGCTCGTGATGTTGATGTGGAGGATATTTCACTTTTTTGGGAGATCTGGGTTTGGGGGCTGACTATGCCAGGGAGGAAGTGGCTGGGCTCAATAGTTTGATGGAAAAGTGCTGAGCATGGTGAGACCCACTCTGACTTTGTCCTGGGGCCTGGGGTACCTTGCTCAAGGCTCAGAGTTGCTGTTAGTTGTGGGGGCACAGAGAGCCCCATGGGCACGGCTCCTGAGGACTGTGGATTTGGGGTACAGAGGGACCCTCAGAGCTCACTTGGCCCCATCTCTACCCAGCAGAGCAACCAGTGCCTCAGAATCTCCAGCATTCAGCTGTCACTTTCTGTGACTTCCAAGTGGGCACTTCGAGACAACCTACCTGGTGTCTTTCATAACCTGGGTGCTCACGGCCCCTGGCATTTCTTCATCTGGGATTGTAAACCCCTGTGGGCCAGCGGGATGCCCCATTCCATGTGACATACTCTGTGGAGGTGAGTCCAGAACACAGTCCCTAAAATGTTTATGGAGGCAAATAAAAACCCCAAAGGGGCAATGCAGAAATCTCATTCTAACTTTTTGTCTCTTGGATGTTGTGAATGTTTCCCAGACTGCAAAGGATGCATCTGAGTGTTACCTCCGCTAGTCCCTCTGCTGGAGGAGTTATGCCCAAGGAGGGCAGAGGCAAGGGGTAGTGGCTGGGACATGGGGCTGGACCACTCAGTCCTGCCCCTGCGATCCACAGCCTTGGGTGCAGCAAGCCTGTTTCAGGAGGTGCTATTGGGCTAGTGTGCATCTGTGCTCATTTGCAGTCATTCAGAAGGCCTTACTTTTTTTTTTTTTTTTCTTGAGACAGTCTCTCTATGTCACCTAGGCTGGGGTGCAGTAACAGGATCATGGCTGACTGCAGCCTCGACCTCTCAGACTCAAGTGATCCTCCCACCTCAGCCTCCTGAGTAGCTGGAACTGCAGGTGCATGCCACCATGCCCAAATAATTTTATTTTTTTCTCTATGTTGCCCAGGCTGGACTCGAACTCCTGGCTTCAAAGCATCCTCCCACCTCAACCTCCTAAAGTGCTGGGATTACAAGGTGAGCCACTGTGCCCAGCCAGGCCTTCCCCTTATAGTGGCTGGGAACATGGACAGCCTCCATGGAACATTCTGGAGTGCACAGAAGAGGTCTCACTGTCTGACTCTTGGCTTCTGATTATTCTCAAGGGTGACTCAGACTTGTTTTCTGGGAGTCCCTCTGATGGCTGCAGAGGGGCTGATTTAGTCACCATGCAGATGTTTAGGGAGCTCTCATTATGAGTAAGAGATGGTGGGGGAGTGTAGGGTCCCAGATGGGCTGGCTGGGACTTCCACCCTCAGGGAACAGAGAGTCCAGGTGAGGAGCCAGTGGTCCAAGGTGGAGGGAGGGCACCAGGTATGCCCATAGGCAGCATGCTGGGTCATGGCTTGCCTGTGGTCGGCTGTAGATGGTGTTCCGGAACAGCAACCCTGGGCCCTTTGCGGCAGGCCACTCTCCTAGCTTGGGTGCATGAAGGCGGGTCTGCTGCATTGCTCACTTCATGATCATTTTAGCTGAGACGGTCACGTGGCCACCACAGCCAGGCCTGTAGATAGAGGCAACCTGTGTGTAAAACGGCCCCATGGGTTCCCCCACGCTGTGGAGGCAGGGATGAGACCACCACCCTTGCTGTCCTGCTGACTCGGTGAGTCTGCAGTGACTCCACAGAGCGTTGAGCCATGTGGATTCTATGGGCTTTCTCCCTTCTCCAGGCATTTTCCACTGTTGTTTAAACAGCGGCCCAGAGCAGTAGGATAATACATTGGCCTTTGTAAGGCTGTCAGTAATGGGTGTTGTTTTAGCTGAAGCAAAATGTTAGCTTTTCTGCCTAACCCTTTCCACTGGGGCACTAAGTTTTTCTTCATTCTTAGACAACAGGCAGCTTTTTGCTAGCACACATTTCTTAAATGTTTGGCTGCAGCCCCTGCTGGCTTCAAGCAGAGCCCTGTTGGATCTGAAAAGTGTGCGACCCAGCTGATGTTATGCTGTGGAACTGCCACGTACTCAAGAGATGGGTGCAACCTGAGTCAGAGAGTCCCCTGTCTTGAGGAGACAGGAACCCTGAGAGGCCGATGGTCATAGAGAGGCCAGCAGCAGGCAGGCTGTGGCCGCTCACTGCCCCCCTGACCTGGTCCCTCGGGTCCCTGCCTTGCTGGGACATTTCTGCTCACATGAGGGGCTCCAGTCTTGCAAAGCCTCTTCCCACAGCCTCACTTAGTAGGCTGCCACTCACTGCAGGCAGAGGAGCCCCAGATGCCTGTGTGATCTGCGGGTGAATGCAAATGGGGGTTGCACTACCAAGCTGAGTTCTCAGCTCGCTCACATTTCTTGTGGAAATTAGGGAACATTCCATTCAGGTGGGTGTGGAGTTGCCTATGGCCACAGGGTGTGACCTCCAGCCCAACAAAACCTCTCTGAGGAGCAGGAGAAGCAGGGCTTGTGTTCCCGCTCTGTCTGGGACCAGAGGAGAACTGCCTGATGTGAGAACTTCCAGGAGAGATAAAGGGAGCTTTGACAGGCCCCAGGGAGTGAACACAGCTCCCAGCATTATTTTTCCAGATCAACTGCAGGCCCTGACACCCTGAAAGGGAAATTGTCTTCCTTCCTGTCGTTTCTCAGCATGGACACGGAATCCAATGGGTGCCCAGAACTATGTCAATGTCAGGCTGGGGCGTCGGCCATTGAAGGACCTGGTGACCATGGTGTGAATAGCGTAGGGCTGGGCGATGATGCCGGCTGGGGCTTCAGTGGAGGGGTTCCTGGTGTTATGCTATTCACCCACCATGTTTCATGTGCCCACTGCAGGGGGCAGAGTCTACCCTCGGGTGGATGGACCTGTGGGAGGAGAATGGCACCCCAGCCGGTGATCACAGAAGTAAACATGCAATGACAAAGTGCGAGGAGGGTGGGAAAGAAGGCCCCACAGTGGTGCAAGATCACACCCTCCGATGCAGGAACAGCTTCCCTAAGGAGGGGACATCGAGCTCAGTCTGGGAGGGGGTGCACTTAGGAACCTAGATTCAGTTGCTCCGAGGCAGGCTGAGGGCGCCACTGCCATGAGGCGCTGAGATGCCATCAGTGGAAGGTTTCGGTGACATGTGCTGAGCTCCTTGAGGGTGAGCTGTCCTGAAGGAGACTCAGAGCTGGGAGGGGATCAACCTCTGCACCCTACACCTCAGCACAGGAAGAAACCCAGGAAGGAGTGCTGGCCCAGCTGGCTGTAGGCACAGCTCACTGTGTGGCACCTGCCCCTCCCTGGCCCTGCTCTGCCTTCCCTGGGACAAGGGCTCCCCAATTCTCCTCTGAGCTGACTGGCTTGGGCATAGGGAGTGAGTGTTTCCATGGGTCTAAAAGACGCCCAGCCCTAGGGAGAGGCAAAGACCAGGGCAGCGGGGAACGTGGGGGGCCAAGTACCAGGTCCTTGGGATCAGGGTAAACCTAGAGGCTCTGTCGCTCTGCTAACCAGCTGAGTGAGCTCACAAAATCTGGTTCTCACTTGTGACATTGGGGCAAAGTCACTTGGATATTGGGCTATTCTGAGAGCAGGCCAGTGGAACATCTTACTGTGGCCCATGCTGTGGCACAGACGGAGCTCAGGCTATGCGAGCTTCATTCTGCAGCCCCAGCCTCTGTTCCACACCCTGCAGAGCTGCTCTTCTGTGGGATCTCTGGGAGCACTGGATGTAGCCAGGCAGCATGGGGCATGTACCAAATCACTCATGCAGTCACTCACCAGCACCCTGAATTCCCAAAAGTCCCTTTCCTTGGTGACTGAGTGCCCCCAGGCTTAGCTTCATGCTTTCAGGCAGTTTCTTTCTGGAGCTCAGAAAGTTTCCATAAATAAGAGATGTATCCGTAGCAATCTTTGGACTCAGATAGAGTGTTCTCTGTGCATGGTAATTAATACCAGGAAAAAGGAAAATGCTGAGTTCCTGGCCAGGGCACCCTGGTGATCTGAAACTTTGCCCATGGGCAGTCATGTGGCAACTGCTTTCCGGGGTGGGGGGGGGGCAGGAAGTCTTAGAAAGCCTGAGGAACCACTTGTAAAAACACGTGACTCTGAGAGTGACAGATGCAATTTTAGGCATACATTTGTCTGATTTGGGGTAGGGAGTTGCCCTTTAAAATATGCAGGACCAGAAAATAGAACGGGCATCTTGAAGGCTGACAGATTTGATCTTGCCAAGGACAAACTTGCTGCATAAAAATTAAACATTTCTGTTTGGCAAGAAGTAACATGACTAAGAAACGCCAGGAAAAATGTTTTGGAATTTCTGTGAAAGATAAAAGCTTAGTGTCCACAATGTGAAAAGAACTTTACAAATGAACACAAACCAAAAATGGGCAGAGATTACAAAACTGGAAGAAGAGGCCACCTCGGTTGACAAGATGACATAAAAAGACACTCAATTTCACTAGTAATCAGCAAAGTGAAGATGAAAGTCACAATGATGTCTATTTTCCACCTCTGAGACTGGCATGATGTTTAAAACTGTACACCCTCGACTGTGGCCGGTTGCCAGGAAATGGGCACACTTCCCTGCATTATAGCTGGGATGGTGAACCACAGCAAAGGCAAAGGAAACCATCACGGCGGTTTTCGTTACAGTGTAAAATGCCTGGCCACTTTGACTCCCCAATCTCCTTTTTAGGAAGTCATCCTTCAGAAATAAGTGAACTGATGTGTAAGAATATATGTGCAGGGTATCACTGCAGCTTTACACAAAGATAGCGCAAAAGAGGACGGATAGCCTGAATGTTCCCGGGAGGAGGATCCATGGATGAATGATGGGACATCCGTTCAGTGGAATATTATGTAGCTTTCAAGAGGAACAAGATAGATCTAGAAGTATTGATCTGGAGGAATGCCCAGGAAATACTAAATTGCAGAAAAGCAGCAAGTGTCCACTCAGTGCCCAGGGTGGCCTGCCCCGAGTGGGCTCTGGGGTATGTGAGTGTGTGTGTGTGTGTGTGTGTGCACATGATGCAGGAAGGCAGGATGCTGTGGGACAGGTCAGGGCCATGGCTTCAGGTCCTGGATGTGGGGCAGGGGGTGAGCAGAGGACTCAGAAGTGCTCCCTCATGCAAGTGTACTGTGTTACTTGTTCCAGCCACATGTACTGTTTTTGTAGTATCAAAGGAGTCAACAATAAAACCCAGTTGGGTTACAGGCAGCGTGCCTTTGATGGCCTCTGAGATGGCTCATGCTGCAGTTGCTCTTGGATTTGGTTCCATCTCTGTTTTGTTCCCTCCAAGCTTCCAGTTCTAGAAAAACTACCAACCATCTGGTTGCTTAAAAAGTTTCCTTCTACAGGCTGGACACAGTGGCGCATGCCTGTAATCCTAGCACTTTGGGAGGCCGAGGCAGGCAGATCATGAGGTCAGGAGTTCGAGACCAGCCTGGCTAACATGGTGAAACCCTGTCTCTACCAAAAACACACACACACACACACACACACACACAAATTAGCCGGGTACGGTGGCATGCACCTCTAGTCCCAGCTACTCGGGGAGGCCAAGGCAGAAGAATCACCTAAACTCAGGAGGCGGAGGTTGCAGTGAGCTGAGATTGTGCCACTGTACTCCAGCCTGGGCAACAGAGTGAGACTCTGTCTCAAAAAAAAAAAAAAAAAGTTTCCTTCTACAAAATCATGTTTTGAAGTCTCAGTTCGTCAAAAACAATGGCACTGTCCATTTGGAAGGAGTGGTGAGCCTGCTGATGTTGGCTAGTACGAAATTTCATCTTTTGAGTCGTGTGTGTGTGTGTGTGTGTGTGTCTTAATAACAATATTCTAAGCCAGATTGCAGAAGAAAGGAAGAAATCTCTAACGTTCCTCTTTGGCAAAGGGGAACAAATAGTCCCTATTCTGTGCATGGAACTCCCCTCTCCTCCTTTTCCAGAAGCAGGCACATTCTTGCAGACAGGCTCCGGTTTCCAGTATTCATGGGCAGAGAGTAGGGACCCAGGGCTCCTTGTGCTCAGAGCAGGAGGGCTCAGCTACAAGCAGGTAGAGTTTACCGTGTTGAAAAAATCTCGGGGTAAAAGCTTTCCTGAGACCAGGAAAATACAGGATCAGACCAGGCAACGGCTGAAAACAATAGATGTTTGGTGAGTTTCTTAGTCTGATTACGCTGCTATGAGAAGGTACGCTGCTATGAGATGGGTACTTTAGAACATACACTTATTTTCTCATAGTTTTGGGGTTTTGAAGGTGGCCTTGCCCTCAGGGCTGCACCAAACATTGCCCTAATGAGGACTTTGCTGTAGACCTGACTCCATGGCTCTGCTGGGCATTCCCTAGTGGAATGCTACAGTCTGAATGTTTATGTCCTCTCCCAAATGCATGTTGAATTCTAAATCAATGCAATAGTATTAAGGGGTGGGGCCTTTAGGAGGTGATGAAAGCACGAGGGAGCATCCTTCATGAATGGGATTAGGCCCTTAATAAAAGAGGATTCACACAGGCTCTCTGTCTCCTCCAGAGGATGTAGTAACAGGGAGCCATCTTGGAAGCCGAGTGCAGGCCTCACCAGACACAGAACCCACCAGAGCCTTGATCTTTCCAACTTTCCAGCCTTTAGAACTGTGTGAAATACATTTTTGCTGTGTATAAGCCACAAAGTCTGTGCGATTTTGTTGTGTTTGTGTTAATAGACCAAGACAATGAGCAAGGTGTGAAATGGTCCCATGGTGACTTTCCTTCCAGCACGCGGCAGTGTTGAGGCATTGCTGTTCGTACTCACCACTTTTCTTATTCAGGGCATCCTTGGGCAACCAGGTTGTGTGGGGCCCTTTGCAGAAGCTCTAACTTGATGGACCATGTGCCCGGTCTGCAGAAATGGCCATTGGTTTGGTGGCACTGTCTCAAGTTACAGACAGCGTCTTACTGAAAAGAGAAACGTCTCTGAAGGGTTGGCCTGGCAAACTCCAAACTGGATATAAAATGCAGCTCCTGATCGTGTTCTATGAAGATCCTCACTCTATAGGCCAGATCTTGGAAACAACATTGCTCTGGTCCACTAGAACCCTTTGGCTCTCCTGAGGTAAGGACCAATTGCCCAGCTACCTGCAGGACAGGGAGGAGGTGCCTGGCCAGGAGCACATGCCCTTCACCGTGTTCTTCGGCCTCTGTTTGAGTGTTCCTCTTAATAGCTCCATGTGTCTGCTGGCTCTGGGAAATGAGCCATGACTCTGAGTTATGGTAGGAAAAACTGCCTTCAGCAACTCCTTTTGGTGTTTACAATGTTGCTGGGCTGTCAGGGTGATGCCAAGTGAAGCGTGGGCATTCAGAAGCCTGCTAAAAGCACGATAGGCCAAGTGAATGGACCCTTGGTAGTTGCCTTTCTCTGAAATACTCTACCTGTTAATTTTAACATCTTTATACATTTGGGGAACGTTCGCCCCAAAACGGATAAATACAAATTACACTGAAGGGTAGGGCTATTCTCTGCATAGCTGGGCTCCTACTGTATGCTCCCATCTTTACCTTTAAAAATAAATAGGATGTCAAACCTGGAAGCTTGTAGCCAAGGTTTGATGTGGACCCAATGTAAGTGAGCTCGAACTAAGGGAACGATGATTGCTTTCTCTGAGCTTCTGCAGGCCCCACTCCGACGTGACCTGCTTTAATGGGTACAGCTGATGACCTGACCTTCTGGCGTTGGGGTCCCTGGATCACCACCCTCTGGAGGGGATTGGGGCATAGTTAATATGCCAGAATCTCCAAGGGCTCAGGAGAGGCTGCTGAGCCCAGTGGCCTGCAGCTGGAACTTCCTGGAGGCTTGCCTCTGAAAGTGTCTCCTGGATTGGCACAGAGGAGTCAAGTGAGAACAGGGCAGTGCCTGACTTGCAGTGGGTGACCCCTCACAGATCTGCTGCCCGGCGCATCTGGCATAGGGCCTGATTGGACATGCAAACTTTGGGCAGTCAGGACTCCTCGTCCCTTCAGGATGTGACCGCTGGTTTTAAGCGACAGCGTTGGCTTTTGCTTTTAAGGTCTTTAAAAAGAGTCCAAGCTTGGAAGCTGTGCAGAGTGTGCCGGTCTCCAAGGCCCAGCTAGGAGCCTCTGTTCTCGTGAGCTTATGTGGCTGACATGCAGGTCTGTATGTGCTTATTAGCAGCTCATAGAGAGGGAAATCTGTCTGTTTTACAAGGAAATGGGATGTTTGCTGCTAGAAATCTTTCAGGACTGGCATACCGAATGCCGGCAAATGTTGAAAGAATTCTGACCATGTTGATCCCACCAAAGTTTGTTTAAAGATTTGTGTAAACTTCCATCACAGAAAGGGCTGGGCGGAGGCGAGAGGCTCCAGCTCCAGCTCTTATCAGATATCCTGAGAAGTAAAACGCTTGAAGAGTACTCTGGCTTGGAGGACAAATGCAGCAGGGTCTTGCGGGTGGCCTTCCCAGGGTCACTTACTGAGGAGGAGACTTCTGGGGCACTCTTGGGATTAACGCCTCAAGAAGGAAGGAGACAGGGAGCTTCAGCTGAACCTGCAGGGGCACTGGAACCTTCAATCGGGTGGTCCTGTAGAGGTGTACTGAGTCAGGCCTAGAGGACAGGCATTTATACTCCAAGGTAGGCCGGTTACAGGAGCAGACTGCCTGGGAGGAGTGGGCAGTGTGCTTCAGCAAGGCTGTCCCTGGAGGGCCAGGGAGTGGTTCCAGCAGTTGGGGTGCAAGTCCTCTATTCCTTTAGGGGGCTCTTTGAGGTGCTGGTGCTTGGCTAAGCCATGGCTGCACCTCAAATCCATGTGACCTGGGCTTGCCTGGAACATTCGCACCCCAGCAATGCAGTGCTGCTTTGGGGTACAGTAGGGGACCAGGCAAGCTCTCCTTGCCCATTCCTCCTGGGTGTCCACCTACCGCCTCTGCAGCATTCTGTCTCTGGCAGAAATGTTCTGGCCCAGCCTGGCAATGCCTGGCTGTGGGAGTCATGCCCTTGAGAACAGTTTCACTCCAGGAGAGCTGAGGGTTGTTGCATAAATCCCCTTGTCTCACCCCTCCATGACATGACCCTGGGTCTACACCCCGTCCCCTGAAAGCCTCATGGCTGGAGCTCCAGTTGCCCACAGTTCCAGGTACTCGATAGCATGTCCCTAAGCAGCTTCCTCCATGCCTCTGATTTGGGGTGAAAGTGCCCAGTATAGCCATGAGGATGGGGCCACCCCAGCTCTCCAGGGTCATACCTGATTCCCTGGAAGGTCTTGGAGCAGGCTTAGCCCCGGGGGACCTCCATGGGATGGCAGGTGAGGGTGCTTTTGAAGGGCCTCCCTTGCGCATGGAGCTGCAGCCACGGGACAGGGCTGAGAGACCCTTTGGTGGGACACTTTGAAGCCTACTTGCCATCACATCTTCAGTCTCAGAAGCTAGTGTAGACCCATGCCAGCTGAGGGGTCTTGGAAACCAATCAGCTCCTTGGCCAGTCATGCTCCCTGTTGCTATGAATTGTGCATCCCCTCCCCACAAAGACATGCTGACATCCTAGCCACCAGCTAGGATGAAGGTGACCTAATTTGGAAACAGAGTCTTAGCAGACGTAATCAGAGGTCATTAAGGTGGTCTCTCATCTAATGATTGGTATCCTTATAAGAAAATAAAAAGACAGAGGTACCGGGAAAATGGCCATGTGCAGATGGGCCAGAGACTGGAGGGTGCATGGACAAGCCAGGGAATGCCAGGGAGGGATGACCGGGCAGGGGCTAGGAGGAGGCGCAGAAGGGTCCCACGCAGCCTCAGAGGGAACGTGACCCCACAGACCCCTGGTTTCTGACTCCAGGCCTCCAGGACTGTGAGACGATCCGTTTCTGTGGTTTGAGCTGCCCTGTGTGTGATACTTGGCTGTGGCAGTCCTGACAAGCCACACCCCCTCATATGACATGTCCCTGTGCTCAGGCCACGGTGGTACCGGCTGCCATGCCACCCTATCCGGGCTTCTCTTCCTGTGCTCAGCAGGTCACTGGATGGAGTTAAACCCAGAAGCCGAGTGCTTTCGCTCCATGTGGCCTAGCCACGTGCATCACTCAGTTCATCTTCACGATGACAGCCTGGGAGGCGTCATTGTCCCCACTTTGCAGAAGAAGAAACTGAGGCTTGGAGGCAGCTCAGTGACAGATTCGTAGAACTGGCCAGGACTGCACAGTGCTGTGTGCAGTGTGATTTACCCAGTTTTCTTAATTTTATGCCCTTCTTTTGCTTTCTCTGTGAATACACAAGATTTCAAAAAAATCTTTAGGCCGGGCATGGTGGCTCACGCCTGTAATCCAAGCACTTTGGAGGCCAAGGCAGGTGGATCACCTGAGTTTGGGAGTTCAAGACCAGCCTGACCAACATGGTGAAACCTTGTCTTTATTAAAAAAAAAAAAAAATTAAAAGAAAAAACGAAGAAAAAAAATAAGACAAGATTAAATGCTCTAGTATCCAATCTCTTGACTCCTACACCCTGCTCATCAAGATAAGTAGACATGGCACATATTTCCGAATTTATCTTTTACAACATTTCCAGTAGGAAAAAATGGGTTGAATCATACATAAGTTAAAATGTACCAGCAGCAAAACAAAACCATAAATTTTTTGTTTTATGGGGGAAGTTTGCAAAGACAGAGCCTAAAGGTGAGCTCTAATATTAACAATGGGTTTGTAAAGTCAAAGTCAAGGATTACTTTGATCGAATGCTAAAAAGTGGGAGGACAATGCCCAGGGTGTTCCTGGGTAAACTTGGGAATGATACTCACAGTGGGTGTGAGCAGTGTTCCATAGTGAAAGCCAGGCCATGAAGCCACCTACCAAAATAGCAACACACTTTCCAGTAACCTCAGTTTCTTTAAAAGCCGTGTAATACCTGAATCCCAAAATTATGTTTGAGAAACTCTTCTGCCCCACCTTTTTTCCTATTAAAGCTGCGCCTCTATTGTGTCCATTAGTCACTTGGCGTGTTCTGAATAGAACAGAGTGAGTCAATTTAAACAAACGCAGGAGGCCAAGTCTTTCTTTTCCATTGTCCGCTCCGAAGAGAATTTTTTCCTTTGTTACTGTTTGTTGTGGAAAGGAGGTGTGTGGGAGGAGTTGCTGTGGTCAGTTTTCAGATTGTACCTTGTTGAAAACAGAAACTTCTTCAGAAGGCAACACTGCTGAGGCAACTTTGTGTGTAGAAGCAGGACCAGAGCCACCCAGAGCCCTTGCAGGAGCAGAAGGAATGGAGATGGCCTGGGTTGGCTAGGGAGTGATAGTCCAGATGGCCTTGAATAAGCCAGCTCAGACACAGCAACCCATAGCCTGGGTTGTAGCTAGCCATCATGTCTACCTGCCATTATGGTAAGATAGAGTGCTGGTGGCTTATGCCAGACTGAGAGTGTCTCTAGTTGGCAGGGGTGCTCAGCATGGCTTTCCCCAGCACCCAGCCCAGGGTGCCACTTGGATAGCAGCCAGCCCAGCAGATCACCTGAGGGTGGAGGGACCTAGTGTTTGTGGGTGGCATCTTTTAAGAAAAACACAATCAGGAATGTTCTGAGATTTTGGTCAGTGCCATGCATTTCAGGGTCCAGGCCATGGGTCGAGGTCCCCTGCAGCACCCTCATTCTGCTAAGCCGTTAGGGATACTGAGCATGTGTGTCCAGAGAAGCCCCAAAGCCCATCGTGTCTGGGTTGCTAATGTTGGCCAACCACCGTTCACCTTGGGTGGCTCTGTAGACAGCTCCAGCTGCCCCACGTATGAACCAGGGCACTCCTCCAACCATGCCAGCTGCCATTCATGTAGAGACGGTAGGTGTGCACAGCCAGTGCATCACACAGATTGCTCTCCCCTTAGCAGCTGCAGAGCTATGTTTGAAATGCACACAGGCTGCCCAAGGGTGAGCCATGGTCCCCTGGATGCATGGCCCAGGGTCCACTCAGATTTCTTTCATCTGACTCACCAAGGTAGAGGAATTCAACATGCTTCTCCATCCTTGTATGGCCTCTCTTTAGAATCAACCACAAACTAATCTCTTATTACCATAGATAACAAGTGGTATACATTTGAGACCAAGAACGAAAGAAATATAAACCATAAGATGCTGATAGTTTCCTTTCCGCCTGGCCATCAGGTCTTGGCAATCACGCCTTGCTTTATGGAGCCCTAACACCTTATTGGAGCTCAAAAACCCACCCAGCACAGACTGGATTTTCCAGAAATGGTGCCACATCTGCTGCCATCTTTGCCACGTGCCACAACCCTCCCTGAGTAAAGGGCTGAGGGTGCATCCTGCCTGCCTTCTGACAGCCAACTTCTGCAGGGCTCCAGGGGCCCCCACTCCATCAGGAGAGATGCAGGAGGCACACCCCAATTATAGGCTCCTGGAATCAGGGGTCTCTTTGCTGAGTTATAGAATGCCTCCGCCTTGTGGTCAGGTATCTAGCCACTTTTACACCGATTAGCTTTCTAATAGAAATAAGTCCCTGAGATAGATTTACTTTTTAATCCCCAGTTTGTGTCAGATACTCTTCATTAAAGAAAACATAGGCCTTTTCAACAAATTTAAAAATACACTAAAAAATAGGCTGGGCACAGCGGCTCACGCCTGTAATCCCAACACTTCAGGAGGCTGAGGTGGGCAAATCACTTGAGATCAGGAGTTTGAGACCAGCCTGGTCAACATGGTGAAACTCTGTCTCTCCTAAAAATATAAAAATACAAAAATAACGGGGCATGGTGGTGTGCACCTGTAATCCCAGCTACTTGGGAGGCTGAGGCAGAAGCACTGCTTGAACCCAGGAGGTGGAGGTTGCAGTGAGCCAAGATTGCACCATTGCACTCCAGCCTGGGTAACAGTGCAAGACTCCATCAAAAACAATATACACTAAAAATAATTGATCTGAGTTTAAGAAAATTAAAGGAAGTGAATTCTGCACTTGCAGGTGCTTGTTCTCCATCACATGTGGGCTCTGTTGTAATTTGTGGCACCCCCTAGGAGGGGTGTTTCAGAAGATTTTAACGGCTATACCCAAAGAGTGATTTTCCAAGAGCCGGCTGCAGGCTTCCTTTGCTTTATCTCACTGCTGAGCACCACATGTTCTAGGGGCTGTGTGTCTGTGGGCTGTGTTTCTGTAGGGTTATGTGTCTAGGGGCTGTGTGTCTACAGGACTGTGTGTCTGGGGGCCTGAGTGTCTGTAGAGGTGTGTGTCTGGGGGCTGTGTGTCTATAGAGGTGTGTGTCTGGGCCTGTGTGTCTGTAGAGGTGTGTGCCTGAGGGCTGTGTGTCTGTAGAGGTGTGTATCTGGGCCTGTGTGTCTGGATGGGCTTGCTCGCTCCTGACAGCCTTGTTCCAGACTGCGTCTCTGCAGGGCTCACTTCTGTATGGTGTCCTGGTGATCCAGCACTCCCGCTCTGCTAAAATGCAGATCCCAGGGGCAGGCTCTTGTTTGTCCGGGAGTAATTCTTGCAGTATAGGAGTGACTGTAACCCAAGTCACAGCCACGTGGCCTGGCTCACCTTGCTCCATGTTAAAGGTGGGTAGCTCCAGGCCCTGAGCACTCGCCTACCTGCCTGAGACCACATGGTGGCTCTGTAGGAAGAGGAGCAGGTGGCCTGGAATCTGCCCTGGGATCTGCCCAGGGACTTTCTGAAGGTTCAACCTTCCCAGTTATGACCTCCCCCTGCTCCTCCTTGCAACATCCCTCTTCGATCCTTGTGGATGAGTGTGGGCTCTGTAGAAAAATCTGGCAAGTGTGCATGGTGTGGATGGCTCTGACCAGCTGCCGCCTCTTAGGGTAGCGTGGGCAAGGCACAGTACACAGTCTCCAGCCATGCCCCTATCACCAGCTGCCTAGGCTGGGACAAGCTATGTCACTTCTCCCTGCCTCAGTTTCCTCATCTGCACAGCAAGAATGATAACTGTGTTTACCTCTTAGGGTCACTATGTGGTTTAAAGAAGAAAATGTAGAGCAAGTGCTCAGGACAGTGCTGGCCCTGTAGGAAAGACTCACAAATAGTCATTGTATCATTGATGAGAGCAGGAAGTGTGCTTGTTACATATTCACCCAACAGTGTGGGGTGGAGGAATGATGTACAGATGGACACACACTTGGAGGACCTGCTAGTGTCTTACTTCCCCTGTACATGGACGGCAACACAGAGGAGAAAGTCTCCAGGTAAATTGCTTTTTGTTTCAGTGCGTCCTCTGTCATTCAATAGCTCCACACTCATACTCGCCAAAAGTGAGAGCTTGGTTCTCCTGCGGCGGCATCTTCACTAATGGGCATTTTCAGCTGTGCTGAGGAATCTGGGCATGCTCCTTCCTCCCTCGCCTTCCTCTACAGCCCACGTGGATTCGCCTGCCTGCTTAGGGACTGGTCCCCGCAGTGTGGCTCCTGGGGCTCCAGCTTCACTCCTTCAAGGCTTGGGATGTTGAAGAATGGAGAAAGGGACCCCTATGCCAGCCAGCCTGCCCCGTGTGGCCCAAAGGCCCTTGCCAGGACCAGGTGGGGATCAAAGTGCAGGAAAAGAAGGACATCAATTTTGGAAGAACCTGTCATGGGAATGGCAGGATGGCTCCAGGGTCGGCGTGCCCTCCTGTAGCTCCCCTGGGGCCTCACCCCAGCAGGTTTTGGCGGCAGTCACACGGCTCTCACATCCAGCCTCGGCCACATGGAAGCAGTCCTCGCTTCTCCCAGCTTTACTTCTCTGCCATGCAGGACTCCTTTCCTGTCCCAGGGAGCTCTACTTTCCAAGCAGTTCCGTGGCCAACAGCTGGAGTTTTATTTTAGGGACGAGCTGGCGGCCCAGCATTTGTACTGAATGTTCTGAGTCGGCCTGGCCCGCGCGTGGTGCACCAGTGGGAACCCCACAAGGCTGGGCGTGGGGGAGTGAACTGCTTCTGAGGTTTGCTGACATTCTATTTGGCTGCCTGAAATGCTTTCTCTTCATTCAAAGAGCAGCTGCTTGTCTCTGCCCCTCCGTCTTTCCTTCCTCCTCCTGGTGGCTTCCCTGTTCCTGCTATCCTGGCTCTCCTGGCTTTTTTGATCCCCATCCTGGCTCTGGGGGAAGGAGGATGGATCTGGAGCACCTGTGACGCTCACGCCTGGGCCCCCCACAACAGAGGATGCAGCCCCCCAACCCCAAAAGCCCCAGATCAGAGGCCCTGAGCAGAAGCTGGGGTAGGTGAAGTGAATGCTCAGTCTGGGTGTTATCTAGGGAGGGGCTTGGGTCTCTGGGACACTCTGGTAAGACATGCTCCACTGGAAGTTCATAACCAAGGGCCCATTGGTGGGCTTTTGCCTCTGGTGGCCCCAGGGCTCCTGCCTTCTGGTTACTGCCATCTGTTGGGGATGAGGGATGTCAGACTTCCCCTTCTCCAGGTGTTGGCGAGAGTGAAGGCAGTTGGAAAAACACATCTATCAGGCAGTCCCAACCCTGCACGGAGGATCAGGGATCGTGCCTCAGCCCCAGAGCCCTGCCCAGTGGGGATTACATCATGGACAGACTCGTTCCTGGGTGGCTCTGTGCAGTCACTGCCACCATTGGCTCCTGGGAGGCACCAAAGGCCCATCGTGAGCCCCTGAAATGACAGCACCTACCACAGTCAGCTGCCTTCATGGAAGGCACTGAATCTGCTGTCTTGGTGGGATGGAATCCCCCTTCTGTCTTTCCTGTTCATCCTCTCCAGGCCCCATGCCCTCTGTGTGAGGCCATGGCAGGATATGTTGTGGGCAGCTGGATTTCCAGCCCTCTCTGGTTGCCTTTGACTAGCAGGAAAGGGATTTGGAGGCAGATGCAGTGAGCCCTTCCCAACTCAGACTGAGGAGGAAGTTTCTGCAGGGAAGGAAGGAGAAGCAATGAATACCCACAGTCTAGACCCTCCCCCATGACTCCATCCCCAAGGTGCTCCAGACAGGCCTGAGATTCCCCTTTTCGGTCCTAGCCACACTACTCCTGGTGTGAGCCAGGCAGGCAGCCCAGCCCTCTCCAGCCCCTGCTCCTGGTGGCAGGAAGTGTCTTCTTGGCCGTAGCAGGAAGAGTCCCCAGGTTATGGCCCTGTACCTGTGCCAGGACCCGGGATGGGGGTACACTCTGCTTTGGCCCCGCAGGAAGTGAGTTCCAAAGGACTCCGGCCTTTGCAGGAGAACTTGGTGGCTGTGCCTTTGACCTGGCATTGCAGGAACATGAACCCTGGTTCAACTTGTGCGAAAAAGCCAGATCCACCATCCCCACCTCTCGGGCTGCACCGCATGCTCTGGTGGTGAGGGCCTGTTTCATAGCCCTGCATAACAGGGGGCTGCTCAGGGCAGAGCTGCAGAGATACTATGCGTCTCTTTGGAGAGGAAGAGCCTGCGGCCAGGTCAGTGAGGAGCACAGAACAGGAGCACGAGGCTGGGCTGGAGAGGAACTGTTTGTCCCGCTTCCCCTGGCTGGAGGAGGACACAGTCCATAGGCTATTTTAGGGAGCAAGTACTGGCCAGCCAGAATGTGTCTTTGCCTTCCCCCAAGACAGCAGCACTGCCAGAGGGGACCATCTTAGTCTTGGGGAGCCAGGTGGAATTGTATCTAGAATAGACTGTGAACAGGGGCGCCTGTTGATTTACATTTACCAGGACTCGGTTCTTTTCCTTCCCAGACTTGCCCTGCAAATCTTGTTGGCAATCAGAGAGTGGAGGGCTTATCTTGATTTTCATGATCTTAGTCTTAATGATAGTTACCCGGGTTGGAGGTTTTTAGTCCCTTTCTTGGCCCTATACCCAACGGCCCCGTCCATGATATTTTTCAAAGTCCAGTGAAGCAGTGAAGGGACGAGGGAGGGGGAGGAGAAGAGAAAGACGGGACTCTGTTGGCAGAAGCCCTACTGTTTTCCAAGACCCTATGTAAGCTTCTGCGGAGTTCTTGCTGCTGAGAGCTGAGTCCTCTGCCTGGGGCAGGGGTGGGGGATTCTTGGCCATCACACTCCTGGAATCCTGAATCTTAATGTTCCACAGTCGCAGACCAGTCAGACCCAGGACCTCAGAGCTGCCTGTGGGGCCGCGGAGAGTCATGCTTGCTTCCAGTCGGCACGGGGCCTGCTATCATATTGCAGCTTCTGCCCTGCAAATTTTTAAGTCTCTAAAACTCTCATGGTGAATTTTTTCTCTTCCTTTAGTGGCATCCAGAAGGGCACCCAGCAATATGCCTCTGGCGTTTGAACCAGCTGGATGTGGGATGGAGGGCGTTTAGTGGGTCCTGAGGGGAGCTCAGGCCAGGCCAGGGTTTATCATTGTTATTGATGACACAGATAACAGCTTTGCCCTGAAGCCTTTCACAGAGTTTATCTCCTTTCTTGTTATACTGATAGGGCTGGGATGTCCACCCCCTGTTCAGTGTGGGCTAACATTGAGTATCCAGTGAGAGTGCTGTATTAAATCATATCTCAGCCAGGCACTATGGCTCATGCTTGTAATTTCAGCATTTTGGGAAGCCGAGGCGGGAGGCTCACGTGAGCTCAGTTTAAGATCAGCCTGGACCACACAGTGGGACCTTGTCTCTACCAACAAAAAAATAAAAACAAACAAACAAACACAAAAAAATTAGCCAGGCATGATGACGCATGCCTGTACTTCCACCTACTCAGGAGGCTGAGGTGGGAGAATCATTTGAGCCCCAGGAGGTCAAGACTGCAGTGGCCATGATTGTGCTACCCACTCCAGGTCTCCAAACCAAAAAATGAAACAAAAATCTCCCCCTTGTTGGAGACCTCTCAGAGTGCTGGGGAAGGGGCTCTGGAGTCCATGGCCTCTGTTCTCCTCCCTCTTCCCTCACTTCCTGGCTGTGTGAGTTTAGCTGGATAAATTCATCTCAGGCTTAGTTTTAGAAGCCAAAAATTGCATGCTAGGCCCTGAAAAGGGTCAATTACTAGAAGACTAGGTCCACTAGAGTAAAAAAAAAAATTATTCCCTGCTGAGAAAGTATTTTATACTTCTACTTCAAACTTTGCTCTGTTCTAGTTAAATGCATTAGAAAGGAACATTTGCGCTTGTTAAAGAAAATTGTCAGAAGAAAACGAGGTGGTTGAAATGGAAGGATGTCCTTGGATTTGGAGTCCCAATGAAAGAACATAGCGCTGGATGCGATCTTCGAATTGCAAGCACAGCTCTGGGCAGAAAGGACTTCGGTGCTAAGTGCAGGTAGAAAAGGGACTTCTATTTCCTCACTGGGGTGACTAGACTATTGTCTAGTCAATACTCTCTTCCTCTTGGGCACCATGTTTCCAGCCTCTGCTGCAGGCCACTGTGGCCCTGGGATGGAGTTCTCCATGGGAGATGTGGGCAGATGTGGCTGCTTTTTAAATTATCTGTGTCTTTCTTCATGTTCTCTCCTCTCATTTGCTGGGTAGACAAAGATGGCTTGGGGATCTCCGAGGCCCTCATGGTGACAGGGCCACTGAGGAGGGAAAGCCTGAGTCCCTGAAGGTTTGTGTGGAGCGCTCTTTCCCCCAACCTATGGTAGACTAGGACGAAGGAATAAACAAATTTACAGCTTATTAGGTCACTGAGTGTTAAGAGTTGTTTTCATAGGTGTTAACTCACCTTGGCTAATATTCCTACAAACACATTGAGGACAAGGACACTTATTACTGTTCCTTGTTTGCAGAGTCTAGCTGGTAATAGGCACAAGGATGTTTACAGAATGAATGAGTGAGAGATACATGTGTCTTTACTTGGGGCAGCATGGTGCTCTGCTTTTCTTTTGTTTTCACGAGATGATGGAAGAAGAAAGTGCTGAGATCAGACACTGCTACGGTCTGATGGTGCCCCCACAAAATTCATATGATGAAATTCTAACCCCCAAAGTGATGGTGTTAGGAGGTAGGGCATTTCGGAGGTGAAGCCCTCATGCATGGGATTAGTGTCCTTGTGAAAGAAGCTCTAGAACGCTGCCTTACCCCCTCTACCATGTGAAGACACAGTGAGAAGTCATGGTCTATGAGGAAGGGGCCCTCACCAGTCACCCAGTCTATCAGTGCCTTGCTGTGGGACTTCCTAGCCTCCAGAACTGAGAGAAATAAATTTCTGTCATTTATGAACCACCTAGTCTATGGTATTTTGTAATAGCAGCTGAAATGGACTAATACAACACTCTGCATAGAAAAATGGGGACTCCCTAGCTCTTAGCATCTTCTTACTGCTTTACAGGAGAATAAAGTCATCAAGAGTTACTGATGCTAGCACTGCCCTGGAGGGGTGAAGGGAAAGGGACTTGTTTTTCTTGAACTTACCTTTCTTTAAACCTGTCCCGTAGCTGCATCAGATGGTCCAAGTGGCATCACTTTAACAGTTATGCTTAATTGTTTTCATAAATAATCATATTTAGTGGGAAAAGAATAACTGAGTCAAAGAGTTTTATATAATGATGTCCTTTAGTTGACTGTGTTTTTGGAAACTCCGACTGTTCAGAACTGCAGACAAAAATCAGATCACACCAGGAAAGAGCCTAGGTCAAAATGAATTTCCACATTAGTGTTAAATTTGCAAACTTGAAGTGAACACAAGCATAGTGTATTTTTAGTCTGTTCTCCCACTGCTGATAAAGACATACCCAAGGCTAGGTAATTTATAAAGGAAAGTGGTTTAATTGACTCATAGTTCCACATGGCTGGGAAGGCTTCACGATTATGGTGGAAGGAGAAGGAGGAGCAACATCACGTCTTGCATGGCAGCGGGCAAGACAGCATGTGCAGGGGAACTCCCCTTAATAAAACCATCAGATCTCATGAGACTTATTCACTATCACAAGAATAGCATGGGAAAGATCTGCCTCCATGATTCAATTATCTCCCATGATTCAATGTCCCTCTCATGACACTTGGGAATTATGAGAGTTACAATTCAAGATGAGATTTGCGGGGGAACATAGTCAAACCATATTACATGTCATTTAATATTTTGTGTATTTCCAAAAGGGTACTAAATTGTCCCTCCCCCATGCATAAAAATGGAACTCCAAGCACGTTCACCTCCAGGCTGCATGAACCTGCTCAGAATCAGACAGTGCATGAACATCCTCCATGTTCAACTCCACAGATGTCACAGTTGACTTTCATCGACAGCCAACAATCACTATTCTTTATTGAAAAAATCTAGGAGGAGAAACATGCAGAATGCCATATGGTACACAAGGACTGGAATATGTTTTTAGAGGCTAGGGTGTTTCATATTAGAACATATCAAATAGATTGTGGACTCCTTAAATGACTTTATTATAGATCTTCATGTCAAAGGGGGAGTTTTAAATGGAGACATTGATAGGCTCAATTATTTCCGTGTGTTATTACATTTTCCTTCCTTATAGACCTGGCTATGTGTTGTGGTCGGCATATTTGCACCTGCCTAAACTTAGATGGATTTTACTATATTTAGTGGCTACAAACACCCAATTTTCATGAGTAGATTCGGGGGCTCTTTGAAAACTGGAGCTAAAATCCTCTAAAGATGGAATCCAGACGCATGCATGTGTCTTTATTTTGAGCTACCGGAACAATCTCGGGCGTGTCTTTCTATCTGTTCTGTGTACAGGCTTTGACTTAAAGTTTTTATTGCACAAACACCATGTCATGGATGTGCAAAGGACACAGCGGGAGCCCAGCTGTAGCAAGCTGCATTTTCACTCTGAATGTCTAGGAGATTAGAATTTAATGTAGCTCCCAAGAGTTAAGGTTTTCTTCCAAATCCTTTGACATATTGTGGACTGTGGATTCCAAGTTTATGATCACATTTATTAGCGCCTTCTGCATTTGTGGGGCTGATTTGCCTGTGGGAGAATGCTTTGCCCTTTCTGGTGGATAGACTTGTTTTTCTGAAGCTTTGGGAGGCAGAAGTAGCGATGATGTTGTTAGAGAGGTTGCCTCGCCCCAACATTTCCTCCTCCCTGTCTCCTCCCAAGATGTGGGAGTCATAAAACCTGAGTTAAACTGAGCAAAAATGCAAAACCTCACCGCTCGAGGCAAGATGCCTCAGAGCAGAGGTCCTGAGACGTCATCGGGGTCGGCACCCACATGGACTGATTTCAGGGACACGTGTGGTGGATTACGGCTTTAAAATGTAGGCTGAATTCTGTGATTCTCCTCCAGTTGAGAGATGGGGTCCCCTACTCCAAACCCTTCACAGTTGGTAACTCCCTGATTCCACAGCAGCTGAGCACAGGGAGGGTGGGCTGAGGACCGGCTTGATGGCTCTGACCTGGGATCATCTCCTTGGTTAAAGCCCCATCCTGCTGGGAGGACCAAGCTTCTCTCTGTCATTAAGGGTATAAAGGTCAGGTGGGCAGTTCTCAGATAAGAGAATGAAGAAACAGGAAGTCAGGAGGAGAGGGGACCCAGGAAAGGGCCACCCATGCCAGACCCATTCAAGCGTCCCCACCTAGGCCTCCTTCTGCCTGTGCTTGGGGACAACACGGCCAGGCAGAGCCACATGCGACACAGCATTTTCTGTTCCCGAGTGGCTCAGCTTCGGGAGCTCAGCCACCTCTTGTGTAAGGAGGTAGTCTGGCAAATACCTTTTTCTTGGGACGTGTGACTCTGCATTTGCGATGCCAGCCCAGGGCCACTGCTGCTGTTGCAGGCTGTGAAACTTGGGAGTGGCTGCAGGGGCGGGGCTTTGGAGTTTCCTCTAAGAAAGAGGAAGGTGCCAAGTTCAGGGCTCTGGGCGGCCTCCAGTTCAGTGTCTGCTTTCATGGACTGTGGTAAGACAGAGAGCAAGGCTGTCTGTTTGGAAGAAGGGAGCAAACTGTCCCCACACGTGAGACAAACGAGGAGGCTCAATTCTAGTCACAGGGAAGTGACCTGTCATATCTCTGAGTCTGAGAAGATGTCCAGTTGGGGACGCACCAAGGCAGAGGTTGGGTGTGAGGTCAGAGCAGGATGGACCACGCTGTGTGAATACAGGGTTGGGAACTGAACTCTCGCCGGGTGAGGCTTCCTAAAAGAAGCATCCGGGAGCCCCCACTTTCCGTCGCGGGACCTTCCTTGCCTGTGCTGTGGATTGTGAATTCCAAGTTTAAGGGTCCCTCACACTGCATCTTTGTGAGTGCAGTCGCTGGTGTGAAACTCTGTCTGGGTGGAGGAGTGAGGCTGGGGAGAGCTGGAGGGTTGGTTTTGGGAGAGTCAGCACGTGGACTACCTTCTTTGCTGTGTAGAATCCTGTGCCCAGAGCATCTCCTTGAAGCAATCTTTTAACAAAGTTCTTTGTATGGTGAGATAATCACTCCTTCCAAAATGAGTCTGGCCGATGTTTCCCTTCTCTGTCTAGGAACGGAGAACATGTTACTGCTGCACTATCCACATGTTACCAAAAAAATCAAAGAACGTTGTAGTTGAGTTAATGACACTGACACCCATGTGCTTAGGGCAAATATACGGATGCCTGTCCCTGTCTTTGAAGTAGGTACAAAGCATGATGGACTGATGAGTGGGTGGACAGATTTGAGAGAAAGCAGGTGGGCAAAATGTTCATGGTGCATGCAGGCCGTGGGGCTCAGGATGCAATTCTTCCCACTTTTCTAGATATTAGAAATATTTACAGTGAAACACTGAGTGATCTCAGAACTGTGAGGCCCCTTAAGGTCACCCACGCATGTCTCCATTCTGCACTGATAGCAGTCAGAGCACGGTACTGGGGGATGGGACCCCTAAACTTCGGATGGTGCATGGTGCGTGTTCGTGGGAAGGACACTCTGTGGTGGAGGATGGTCCACCTCCTGCAGGGCAGCCAGCAGCCCCCAGGCACTGGCTCCCGGGAGCAGCCCTTAGTAACAGAGACAGGGCCAGATAGGGCAGGTGGGGTGGTTCCACCCCAGATCAACAAGAGCTGGTCTAGGCCTGGAAGGCCCAGAGAGGGCAGCCTGCCCCAGGGAGGGTACACAGCATGGGAGTGGCCTCAGCAACCTAGAGCCTGGGAGCCTAAGTCCCCAGCTGGGCTTTTTGTTCAGTCTCTTGCTTTTTATAAAACCAAATGGTGCTCGAGCCGGTCATTTAGGGGTTTGTAGCAATTCTCTGCTCTGGGTACTACTGAGTGTACTGAAAATCACCATGGTTGTGCTTTCTCTCTTCAGTTTCGTGGAACTATGGGGGAGGCGGGACGGTGTGTGTTTGGAGTTGTTTTTCAGGAGTCGTGACAGGTCTTGCTGACTCACACACAACAGAGCAGTATCTGATAGGGCTGCCAGGTTTATGGATACAGCCTGTGACCTTGGAATGATGTTTTTAAGTGTAAAGTTACTGAGCTAAGTAGTATGAAACCCCAGACTCTACCTGTTCCCAGCTAGAACTCACAATTAAAATCAGCCGACCAGATTTACCATTAGTGGTTAAGTCACTGTCAGTACCACACACAGTCGCTCCAGTGGGGGAGTGGGGGTCACACTGTGAGTGCTCCAGTGGCTGAGGGGACCTGAACTCCCTGTTTCCAATGTCAAGCCTCTGTCTCTGTGGGGCCCAGCCACCCCTCCCCCACAGTAAGAACCAGCCCCATCTCACAGGATATTCAGCTACTTTCCACTGAGAGGCATTTTTTCTTTAGGGAGTTTTCTTGCGTCATTTTGGATCAAGCTTTTATTTTAAATTAGTGATGAGCTCTAAGCACGGTGGAGATCAATGCGGGAAGCTTCCCCCTTTCTTCTTGATATTTTACATGTACACAAAGCAATGAAAGGTGACTGGCTCAGAATGACTGTACAGATTTTGCTGAGGCTGAGGACGACCCTGCGGCACACCTGTTTCCCAAGTTACTGCCTCAGTTTACCTGAAGTGATTTAAATTTGGCTCTGGGTTTACTCATTTAGAAGCACAAAGGAAAGGTTTGCTGCAATTTCTGGTTAAAATGGGCAGATTGATCATGTATCTTTTTCTGCATTCCCTCTGAATCATCACAAAATTATAGTAAATGAATATGAAAAGATAGAAATCCAAAGGCATGTGGTTACCAGCAGATCAGACATGTCAACACAATTTTGAAAAATGGAAAATACATGGCTTAGCTTAGTTAATACCTATGTGTTTAGTTAATACATAGGTATTAACTAAAACCTATGTACCAGCAAGTGTGTGTGTGTGTGTGTGTGTGTGTGTGTGTGTGTGAGAGAGAGAGAGAGAGAGAGAGGTTGAGGTGGGTTATGGCATAACAAAGAAGAAAATTTATGATTGTTCCAGTTACTGTTGGTGCACAACAAACTAACCCAAACGAGAGTACATAAGATCATTTTATCATCCTTACAGATTCGGTGGGTCAGAAATTCAATCATAAGGGAGATCTTATGTCTGATCTACTGTATCAGGAGCCCCCGCTGGGAAGACTTGAAGGCTGGACTCAGCTGGAGCTGTCAACAGAGCACCTCCATGTGGCCTCTTCATGTGGCGGGGGCTTCCTCACAGCATGGTGGCTGAGTGCACAGAGGGAACATTCCAAGTCTCTAGGTGACAGCTGCTGCAGACGTCACATTGACCTTTTAACCAGAATCTGCTGTTTGAAGCCGTCATAAGCCTGCCAGATTGAAGGGTCTGTAGACCCCTACCTTTCAACAGGAGAGCATCAGAGAACTGTGGAACCATGTTTTACAACTGCAGCAATGGTCACATAGAACCCTAGGAGACTTGCAATCAGGAGTACCAAAGGCCAGGGTGTGGCACAGCCGCCCTGCAGAAGGCAGGAGAGGCTCTGAGCTTGGAGACTCCAGTTAGAGTTGAAGGCACGGAACCCAGATGGAGAGTAGGTGAATTAAGTGAAAACCTGCTTTCTTAATAGTCAGACCCCTCCACTCAGCCCTCTTTCTCCACTCAGTTCTGGGAATGTTGCCACCAGGATTATGCTCATTGGCTGGAATGTCAAAGAATTCTTCTTTGGTGAAACTGAGAAACCAAAGAAAAGAGACCTATTAATTGACATAAGACCACCATGTTCCCACCTGATAAACCTTCAGTGAGATGACCCTATGACAATCTCCATTCACCCACACTGAGCTTCCAGTTAGCCAAATGGGCCTTAATTAGTGAAAGAGAAGGCCCTAGACACCTGAGCAGCTGGGGAAAGCCTCTGTTGGGAAGACATAAACACACAAATGAAACAGCAACAAACAGAAGAAAGGCACTCAGAGAAAGAAGTACAGTGCATCAGAAAACAAAGACAAGGCAAAGAAAATGCAAAAAACAAAGAAATAGCCAATGGTGACACGTTAAAAAGAACTTTTAGGGTATGTAAAAGAACTCTTAGAAAAGAAAAATATGTGGCAGAAGTAAAAAAACTCAATAGGAGTTTGGGAAATCTTCCAGAAAATAGAACAGAAAAACAAAGAGATATACAAGAAGAAAATTCAAGATTAATCAAGAAGATACATCTGACAAAGAGAAGTTCCAGAAGCAGAAAAGAGAGAGAGAGGAAATGATCACAGACATTTACCAAAATGGAAGGAGGGGAGTTTTTATGCTGGAAGAACCATCAAGTGTTTAGCATATGGTGGATAAAAAAACCAAACCCACATCAATGTGTATCATCACGAAACTCAGGATACCAGGGATAAAGAGAAGATACCAAAGGCATGTTGAGGGGGCTGAAGAGTCAGGGAGGGAGAAAGAGAGAGAGAGAGAGAGAGAAAGAGAGAGAGAGAGAGAGAGAGAGAGAGAGAGAGAGAAAGAGAGAGAGAGAATAGGTCATATGCAAAGGATTTAAGATGAACTTAACCTCAGACTCCTGCACAGCAGCCATGGGAAGCACCAGCGAAAGGATGCCTTCCACACCCTGAGGGGGAATGATTTGTATCCTAGAATTTCATACTCAGTCAAACTTTTAGTAAGATGCAAAGCTCAATGGATAAATTTGCTGCTGGAAAGCTTGACTGATTGCCTATGAAAGTGCCCACATTTTCCTTCGTTTAGATTAATATAGAATCTTTCAGAAGATTCTGAAAGATCTGCAGCCTCATCTGGTACAGTGTTTACCCCAAGGCCACTTGCTATTTCTCTTCTCACACCTGTTTTTTACAAGCTCTGTCTTATTCCATTTTATCAACTACCTTCTTCTTCTTTTTTCTTTTGTATTACAAAAGTAATATAATGCAGGAAAATATAATCAAAGAGAAAGTCCTAATTTATACCTATCTGACTGGATCATTCTCTCTCAGGTGTTCTAATTTATCCTCCTAGGTATTTTTAAATTATGTATGTGTATCTGTGGGTGTGTGTGTGTGAGGGGGGGTTCATGTAAACATACAAAATAACTGTATATAAACAATCTGATAGTCATATAGTATGTTTTAAATAAAACCTATATTTTAGGCTGGGCATGGTGGCTCATGTCTGCAATCCCAACACTTTGGGAGGCTGAGGTGGACAGATCACGAGGTCAAGAAATTGAGACCATCCTGGCCAACATGGTGAAACCCTGTCTGTACAAAAAATACAAAAATTAGCTGGGCATGGTGGTGTGAGCCTGTAATCCCAGCTACTCGGGAGGCTGAGGCAGGAGAATCACTTGAACCTGGGAGGTGGAGGTTGCAGTGAGCCGAGATCGCGCCATTGCACTCCAGCCCAGGCAACAGAGTGAGACTTCATCTAAAAAAAAAATAAATAAATAATTATATTTAAAAATCCCATGTTTTGAATAATATAAATGTCTTGCTACAGGTTGGGGATCCCTTATCTGAAATGCTTGGGACCAGAAGTGTTTCAGATTTTGAATTCTTTTGGATTTTGGAATCTTGACATTATACTCACTGGTTGAGCATTCCTCATCTGAAAATCCGAAATCCAAAATTCTCCAATGAGCATTTCCTTGAGTTTTGGATTTTGGAGCACTTTGGATTTTCAAATTTAGGATGCTCACTCAGTATTTGGTTTCTCATGTGATAAATTGTGGATGTCCTCCATGTTAACACATAGAGATTTTTCTCACAGATTTTGTCAGTTCCATCATATTCCTTAGAATGAGTCCTCTTTTATTAACTTCATGCTTTTTTGGTGGCTATTTAAGTTGTTTGAACTTCTTATTGCTTATACAAACAGTGCTGCAATGAGATACATATAAATATATAGAGCAATCAGTAGAAATATATAGCTATATATTTACATCACTAGCAATATGTTTGTAGAATAGATTCTTAGAATTGCTAAGTATGTATTTTAAATTTCCTATAGTTGCTGCCAAGCTATTCTCCAACAAGACCATACTAATTTATACTTCCAGCAATAGAGTATTGGAATGCCTGTTTTCTCACACCTTCTCCAATGCTGAATGTTAGTAATATTTTGAAAATATTAAGGATGGGTCAAAAGTAGTACAGGAGTTCCAAGCTGCTTTACATTTAATCCTCATACATTTAATCCAACTTAATTCAACCCAAATTAATGCTAACTCTTACAGTAGACAGGCTTCACGATTGAAGGAGCTAACACGATGAAGTTGTGTTTCTCACTTACTCTGTCTCCTTCCTAAAGTCCTGCCCTTGGAAAGGGCAGCTGCAGCAGGGAAGGGAGGGGCACAGGAGCCAATGTGCTTGGGCTGCAGCTGATGCCCTGTCCCTTTGGCCAGACTAGTGGGTCTGTCTGTCACCTGCCAGGGAGGTTGGGAAATGCTTGCTGTCACCAAAGTTTGTCTTTGTTTTGCAGTTTTGCAAAGTTTGGCAATGTTTGACAAAGTGTTGCTTTGCCAGTGTTTTTATTGATTTGTCTTTTTTTTTTAACTACTTTTTAACAACTTTTGATGTATTATGGACCATAACCCTTAGTTTTGTCATAGAGGACTTAAATATTTCCTCCCAGTTTATTGTTTGTTTTAAAACTCTGTGTTCTCCTTCACTCTACACACATGTTTCAGTTTAATGTGCTTCTGGGTAGCAATATTCTGAGAGCTTCTGGATTTTCATGTTTTACTTAGGGCGGTTGTCCTGTGCCCAGATTGTGACATCTCCTTCCATATGTTTCTATTAAGTTGATAGTTTTTTGTTTGTTTGGGTTTTTTTTTTTTTTTTTTTGACATGGAGTCTTGCTCTGTTGCCGAGGCTGGAGTGCAGTGGCGTGATCTCGGCTCACTGCAACCTCTGTCTTCCAGGTTCAAGTGATTCTCCTGTCTCAGCCTCGCGAGTAGCTGGGGTTACAGGCACGCACCACCATGCCGGGGTAATTTTTGTATTTTTAGTAGAGATAGGATTTCACCATGTTGGTCAGGCTGGTAAGTTGACAGTTTTTAAAGCATATTGATCTATTTAGCCCAACTGGCATCTGCTTTCATATACATTGTGAGGGTGTGGGGTTTTTGGGGCAGCTCTTTTCACCCTGCTGAATCCCTTGTCATTGGGACACTGCTGGCCTCGATGGAACCACATCCCAGGGCCATGTTTCCTGCTCCCTTTGCCTCCCGCTGCATGGCCACTGGTTGCGATGCCCACTCCTCTCTTGCAGCTCCTTCCTGGGCTTCAGGCAGAGGCCCCCGACCCTAATTTCCATCCTTCTGCTGCAACTGCTCCTTCCAGAATCCTCCCTGGCCCCCTCCTGCCACATTACCCTTCCTCCAGCCTAGCAGGTGAGCCCTCCCCAGGAGCCCCAGAGCTGGCTCCATGCCTCTGTCTCCTGCCCAATGCCGTGGTCTGTGTTCCACTGGCCAGCACCCTGCCGGTGCCCGCAGACCTTCCCTCTCTGGACACCTACCTTTTTCTCCTCCCCTTACTGACAGACCCCAGGCACTTCTGGCTTCTCCTCTACTCCCATCGTGACAGGTCCCCTCCACTCTGGCCATATGGGTCACGCAGCGGATTCCTCCTCCCAGCCTAGGCCTTGTTGCCAGTGACCTTCCAGCTTCCTCCTACCCAAGGACTCTTGCTCCAGCCTGCGGAGCTGCCCACGCGTCCCACAGCCTGACACCTCATAGCGCCATGGCTTTGCAGGGGCCGTTTCTTCTGTGTAGAACTCTTCCTCCAGCTCCCAGTCTGGCAAATGCCTGTTTCCTTGACAGCCCAGTTTAATCCACCCCCTCTGCAGCATCCCCTGACCTGCCAAGTGACTGGACCTTCCTCCCTGCTGCTTCACAATCTGGCAGAGCCTGCGTACGCCGAGCTTGGTCTGAGACTCTGGCGTGCCAGCTCACTGTTGATTATCAATGAAACCTTGAGCTCCTGGAGGCCAGAGCCCCAATCCTCCTGCCCTCGGCTTCAGGTGGCAGGGCCTTGATGAGAATAAACCTGTGAAACAGACGGTCTTGGAAGGCAAGGAGGACAGGGGCTGTCCTTGTATATATAGGTCAGGCGGGACTTGTCAGCGTGAGTAAGTAGTCAGCCACCCCCGGCACTGCTGCGGGAACTCAGGCCTGCGCTGCTCTGTGTGTCCTTTCAGCTGCAGAGCGGCAACCAGGAGGGTCCATGGCTGGAAGCCCACCCAGCTTGCTGGAAACTTCTTTTTTAAAGCATGCATTTTGTTCTTCAAATTCCAAAGCCTCACCAGCCCTGCAAAAATGATGGCTCCTAGAACCACCCTGCTGTGCACAAGGCCCCTGGCACCCCTCAGAGGCAGTGATAGCTGCGAAGACATATTGGGACTGGGATCTCCTGCAGGGTCAGGTAGGCCCTGCCCTGCGGGCACACACACCACTGGATGCCTTCCCTAGGTCCCTGGAGTGAAAGTGATGCTGCGCCTCTACTGCCTTCAGCAAGAGGTTTCGATTTCCAGGCCCTGAGAGCGTCGAGTCGCCCGGAGTGCTGGCTGCTGGGTGGAAGCACACACTCTGACCTGGTCAGAGCTCAGGTCCGGTCACAGGCTGGGTCACCTTGGCCTTCTGTCTTCTCAGCATGGAGTAACTGAGGAGGCCTAGCTGCTTTTCAGCCTCAGAGGCTGACTAGCGGTGGGGTGCAGGCCCCGCCTCTGAGGAGGAGAGCTTAGCTGTCACTTATCTGTCAGTCCATATGCATGACAGGCAGTCCTCTCCCCACTGGACTTCCTAGAAACTTGGGTTAGCAAAGCATCAACATGTAAGTGGCCACCACTTCCTTCCTCTTGGGCAGCCACCGTGAACTCACCACAGGCTGTCTGAACACAGTGTCAGAATCCTCCCCAACACTCGAGGAGAACCACCTGTGCAGTGAGCACTGCAGACCGTGCGTGCTGCCGGGGCAGTGACCAGACACCTCCGAAGGCACCTGTCTGTAGCTTGAGGGATAACACCGACCATGTCGACGGTGACCATCACAGATGGCGGCACCAGGGTCAGGGGCTCCGTCAGGGCTTCTAGTTCAGCTCTCATTTGTAGGATGACATGGTTTGGATCTGTCTCTCCACCCAAATCTCATGTCGCATTGTAATCCCGTGTTGAAGGTGGGACCTGGTAGGAGGCCATTGGATCACGGGGGAGGACTTCCTTCTTTGTGCTGTTCTTATGATAGTGCGTGCTGGCAAGATCTAGTTGATTAAAACTATAACACCTGCCCCCACGCTTTCTTCCTCCTGCTTGCTCCCCTCCTTGCCTTCTGTCTTGACTGAAAGCTTCCTGAGGCCTCACCATGCTTCCTGTGCAGCCTGTGGAACCATGAACAAATTCAACTTCTTCTCTATCAATTATCCAGTCTCAGGTGTTTCTTTATAGCAGTGTGAGGACAAACTAATTCAGAGGATGAGGACACAGAAGCACAGAGAAGGTGAGTGACGCCCCATCCGTGTCCAGCATTCCAAGGCACTGGGCCCTGTGGAGTGGTGGGGAGCGCATGCTCTGCTTGAGGACAGCACATTCTGGGGCTCCCTCTTGGGGATTATGTATGTGATTGATGCTGTTTTCTAACAAGCATGGCTGTGAGGAGCTGGTTTTGCTCACAGCATGTGGCGCACTATGCGTGTGATCATGCACGTTCTCCACGTGGTCCTCCAGCCCCTGGGAGAAGCCCACACTGGTGATGTGCCTGCTTCCACCTGAAAACACTGAGGCTGGTGATGCAAGCAGGAGCAGGGCCGGTTCTCTTTATTTCCATTAGGTCCCATGTGGTAGAGTATCAATCACCGGCTCCATCGCCCGTGGGGCTGATGATGCATTTCTGCTGTCAGAATCTCACACTCTTGGGACCAAGCTGAGCGAGAGTTTGCTTCCAATAATGAAGACATGTAGTTCCTATAATGAAGACAGAGGATCTTCTCTAGTGGAAAGCAGTTTTCTGTCACCAGAATTCCAGAAACAGTACCTGGGATCTATTAAAGCCTCAGTAGGTATTCATTGAAATTAAAAAAATAAAAACCAATTAAATGCCTGTCTTTGCTAATAATGCCTCTTTGCCCAAGCACATTAGCCTGAGCATGAGTCCTGCATGTATTGAGGTGTATGTGAAAGCGCATTTGCACATCAGTATGTTCCTACTGTAAAAACCAGGCAGTGTTGCTTTGACAAGGTTGCACACAGCAGAGAGCCTGCGCCCATGCCGTGTCACTGCTGTAACCGCTTAGTGCTGCTGGAGACGTGGCGAGCTCACAGAGGGGACTGGACCTGAAATAGAGACTCAGGTCCTGGTGACTGTGCTTCACAAACATGACCCCTCCCGCCATGTAGACACTGAGAACAACCATCATTTTATTGTTATCAGCTAATTGTGTGGGTCAGGGATTTGAACAGTCGGTCTCTGCCCCACAGAGCCGATGGAGGTTACTTGTGATACCATCTCTGGCAGGTGGGTTTTTCTGGGAAGGCCAAGAGAGCTTCAATCCTACGCTGGGGCCTTTATGTGGGTGTCCAAGAGGCTGAGTGTGGCAGGCACCATCGACCAGAGCATCACACGTGTCTCCATTTTGATTGTCTTGGGGTCTGTGGACTTTCTTCCAGAGGGAGAAGATTGCAAGCAAGGAGGTGCAAGCTGCCAGGCTTCTGTGAGCCTCCAATGTGTGTCTTTCCTGGTACATCCCCTGGAAAAGTTAACGGGGCTAGACCAGGTTCATGGGGCTGGAAACTGGCGTCACTTCTCCATGGGAGCAGGAGCAGAGGCTTTGCAGCCACCCTTCATCTGTGCAGTGACGGGCCCTGAGATGCGTGCAGTGTGCACGAAGAAGGGAGAACCAGCCCTCCCCGCCGAGGAGGCTCTGCTGAGCCTGCGTGCTTGCTTCTCTGCCAGGCTTCTCCGCATTGTTGCTCCATGGCCTCTCTGCCAGCTCCATGCCCCTAGAGGCTGGTGCTTAGCAACAGCATCTTCCTTTCCCTTATCCCTCACCCCTGCCCCTCAGGCCGTGCCTGCTGCACTGCCCTGTGGACACATCCCTTTGTGAGTCCCTCTTCTGTTAACCCTATGCCTGTGTCCTCTGTTCTCAACGTGGGCCTGACCCTGATGACACATTCAAAAAGAATTAAATAGTTCGTAATTTTACAATAAAAAATATGACAAAAATTGTATGATCAGTTAGTAATAAAATGCCACATGCTGAAAGGTAACTTGGAAGATTATCCTTCTTTGGAATGCCTAAAAGGTTATCAAGGCCCTTTTGGAATTGATGACTATGCATAAGTGTTTGCTCCATCTTACAAATCTCAGGCCCAGGAGAACCCCTGATCTCCAGCAGGAGCATCACACATCTGTCCTGCTGCCCAGGTAACATGAGGCACTCGGCTCAGCTTGTCTTCTTGGTGCGTTGGGCACTTTCCATCCACCTTGGGAGGCGTGGCACAGGATGTGGCTGGCGGGCATGTTGGGCACTCTCCATCCACCTTGGGAGGTGTGACACAGGGTGTGGCTGGCGGGCATGTTGGGCACTCTCCATCCACCTTGAGAGGTGTGGCACAGGGTGTGGCTGGCGGGCATGTTGGGCACTCTCCATCCACCTTGAGAGGTGTGGCACAGGGTGTGGGCGACGGGCATGTTGGGCACTCTCCATCCATCTTGAAAGGCATGGTACAGGGTGTGGCTGGCGGGCATGTTGGGCACTCTCCATCCACCTTGAGAGGCGTGGCATAGGGTGTGGGCAGCCGCGGGTGGTAGCTTCTGCATCAGACGCTCCACATGTGAGATGTGCTCCCACCCCTCTCCAGATGCCTGCTCTGTGCAGAAAGAGATTCCACTAGGCAGCCTTGAGAAGAGGAGGCTTCAGCGTACTGTTGGTGGTTAATAAACGCCAGCTCCCCTCTGTGATCCTGTTGCTTCAGGAGGGTGGGTGAGAGGGTCCAGGCTCTTGGGGCTTGCGCTCATATTTTCTTGAAGAAACACACAGAATTCTGAGTCCTATGTTGGGTTTGGGTGATGAGGGTGGTGAGGCTGAGTGCACGCCGGATTCAGGGAGGGCTCAAGGTGCCCAGGTTCCATCATGCACTGATGTCACAGAGGGCGGCACTGATGCTTCTGATTTGATCCTCATGGCAGCCTGCCAGTAGGGTCATGTGGTTCTAGCACCTCAAGTGTACAGTGAGGACACGGAGATGGGAATGTTACGTCTTGTGCCAGAGCCCGTGGCTGGCCCAGGAGAGGCGAGGGGGGTCTGGAGCTCCAGTGAGTCCTGGGCCAGGCTGCGCCCACTGAGTTCCTCACTGAGACCCTGATGGATGCTGAGATGTGGGAGAGGCAGGCAGGGGAGTGTCTGGAATGTGGGGAAACCCAGGAGGTGGGCAGATGAACCAAGAAGGAAGGAATGAGCATTCTTACTTGCAGCTCCTGCTCCTCGCGTCCGCAGACGCACCTCCAGGTTTCTGCTTCTGCTGTGACCTTTACACCAGGATGTTCACATGAACCCATCACTGCCCCTCTCCCCTCACTGCAGCCGGGCTGTGCAAGGTGAAGGGCTGACTCAGACCTCCTAAGTCTGCGATCCTGAAGTTGCAGGGGGAAGGGGAGGCGAGCCCGGGGCCAGTGGGTCTAATTCAGAGGCATCATGGTGGAGGGAGGGAAGCCGAGGAGCAGGAAAGGTGGCTTTGTAGTGAGAACAGATGCAGAACCACTTCCTTCTAGGGGAAGCTCAGGCACCTTCTCCTACATGCCCTGACCCAAGGCTACATGGCCAGGAGCCAGTGGTCCTCGCTGGGATTGCTGCCTCCATCCGTATCATATCCATGTCATATTCGTAAGTGTCCCTTCCCTTCAGGCCATGGCACTGAAAGGCTTTGGTTCTTTTTCTTAGCAGTTTTCACTTCTCCAAATATCTGGCAAGTAAGGGGCCGTTGCTCACCCTGCAGGCCACACGCCCCTTGGCACCGCATCCCCAGGTGGCTCCATGTAGGACTCCGCTGTGAAAATGCAGCAGAGAAGCTTTGGCCTCATGCTCTGTGGTTCCCCAAACACTGGAAAAGACCTCTGAGGCCACATGAGGCTGGTGGGCAAGGGGTCTGTCTGCCCGGATCGGGCAACTCCAGCCTGCCACCCACATGGGACTGGCTACTTCCTGAGAACAGGAGCTCCTCACAGCCATACTCAGGGCTGCTGTCTCTCCCAGTGCTAAAAGACTCGGTCCCCAGCGTGCCCTAGGCCTCCTTGAGTTTCTTCTGGTCAAATTCAGAGTCCTGTTGGCATCAGTGCCCTCATCTTACCATCTCTTTCAAACCTTCTGTGCTCCTCAGCAGGGCAGGGAGTGTATGGGGTGCAGTCTCTTTCCTTTCTCTGCCCTCTGGACCCCCCATGCTCTTGAAGTGCCAGACACGGAGAGGAGAAAGCTGGGTGACCTCCAGAGGGAGAGGGGAGCCCGTGAGTGCCACGTCGGGATGGGAGAGGTGAAGTCTCAAGGACAAGAAGCTGAAGGTGCCATTACTAGAATGCTTTGCATACTTGTTCCTCTTGTACCAAGACACGTGTGGCCCCCTGATTCTTTCATGTATTTGATAGACAACCCTGTCACACGTCTACCAGGGTTTTAGAAAAACCCTGTTGCTTTTTTTTGAGACAGAGTCTGACTCTGTAGCCAGGCTGGAGTGCAGTGGTGCAATCTCGGCTCACTGCAACCTCTGCCTCCTGGGTTCAAGTAATTCTCCTGCCTCAGCCTCCAGAATAGCTGGGACTACAGGCATGCACCACCACGCCTGGCTAATTTTTGTATTTTTTTGTTTTGTTTTGTTTTTAGTAGAGACGTGGTTTCACCATGTTGGCCAGGATGGCCTTGATCTCTTGACCTTGTGATCTGTCTGCCTCAGCCTCCCAAAGTGCTGGGATTATAGGCGGGAGCCACCACGCCTGGCCTACTTATTCAATAGAGTCATCCAAAAATGATGAGATATCACTTAGAAAGCATCATGTCTCAGCAAAGCCTTGTCCTCTCCAGAAGGACAATTTTGGGTGGATTAGAGCTCTCTCTGTATTGTTTTCTTAAAGCTTTTTGTAGTGTTTAGTGATGATATTTGGGAATCAAAGTACACAGTTAATTTGAATTTGCAATAAGAGACTTCTCGGAGGTAATACTTATCTCCTTCAGCAAGAGGGGTCATGCTCTGCCCATGTACTGGGGGAGGGGCAGAAAGCAGGAAGCTGAGGAGCCTGCAGGAGGCTGGCTGGTTTCTCACCGGCCGAGCCTTCCCTGGGCAGCTTTGTCCAGGCCACCATGGAGAACAGAGCCTGCATGCCTTTTGTCTTCTGTGAGCATCTGCCACTCTGGTATGGCCACCAAATGCTCCTCTCCCTGGTGCATGCCAGGGAGCTTTGCACACAGCATTCCACAGATAGTGGGGACTAGGGGACACATGCCAGGTGGACATGTGACCGGCAGGAGACTTGTGCAGCATTCTGTTCAGTGTGAGCGTGCAAAGACAGACAACCTCTAGGGGAGCTGGCCCATAGCGTGGAAAGAAGTCATCTTCCTTTCTGGCCATTCTCTTCCTCTCTTCTCACTCGCCCTGCAATAGGACTCAGTGGCTGTCACCTTCAGTTGGGGCTGGGCCATTCCTGCTTGCAGGGTGGAACACTGAGATCTAAGGGCCTCTCTCTGTCATAATCCCTGTTTATCCTTTGTTGTGCTAAACACGATGTTTGTTATTAGTAAAGCTCTCTTAAAATTGCATCTGCATGTCTGAATAGCCTGCTAATGCAGAGCTGCCGTTTGCATTCAACAGAGGAACCTGCTTCTGCCTGGCTCTAGGACAAGTTCTTGCTGTGCTCCTGCCAAGTGCAGCTGGGCTGGGCCTGGAGCGACCAATCCACTGATCCACCAATCAGGAGGGCACCCCAGGAGGAGCGAGATCTCAGTGGAGGGATGCCCTGCCTGTCTGTGGAGTGGCTTCTTCCTGGGGCAAACCTAAGAACTAAAGGAAAAACAGCCTCTCCTCTCCTCCTGCCCTCCAGCAGGCAGCCACCTCCCCAGCTAATTGAAAACAAAAAGAGACGAGGTTGTGAAATTCAGCCCCCAGGGCCTTCATCATCTCTTGCGGGCTCAGGGGGCTCCTCACTGTGTTTATTTGCAAATCAGCACATGCTGTTTTGGCCACAGCAGCAGACAGTGACCCCAGAGAGGGAGGCCGGGAGCACTACACAAATTGCACAACACAAGTGGGTCATCTGTCTCCTTTGCTAAAGATCCCTAAGAAAACAGAAGCAGCTGACTCTGTGCGAAAAGGCCATCTGGAAGCCACCCTCAGGGGCCAAGCTCTCCCAGGGCGTGTATGCTAGCCTCCGGGGTGCTATCCGGACACCAACAATGTCATTGCTGCTGCCAGCCTCAGTTTCTCCATCTGCCAAGGGTGCATGGTTGTGGGTGAGGTCAGCATGCAGTGATTAGCAGCCACATGGGGCACTCTACCAGGCAGGCATCTGTGCTGTGTCTTGTAGTTTCAGCCTCACATTCTCCCTCGTTTTACAGATAGGAGGGCAGCTAGCTGGGTGGCTGCTGATTCTCGCCCTGCCCATGGTTGCCCTGGCCTGTGGCGGAGGCTGTGAGGAAGGGCAGCAGTGGCTGCTGTTCTGCCCGAGGCAGTTGAGCAAGATGTCCCTTGGACTGCATTGTGCCTGGGTCAGCCAGGCCCTCCCCTCTGTCTTCCTTGTGTTCGCAGAGCTCACTGCACAGTTTCTGGATGGAAGCTGCCAGAGTTGCTTCCTGCTCCATGCTCCCGCACCGTTCGATAGCTGACCAAGGAGTGACATCAGGACCCCGGGGATCTGCCCCTGTGCAGCAAAGCACACCCTCTCAGTGCTGCGGCTGATGCTTGAGATGCTCAGTGGGAGGTCATTGCTCGGACTAAGACTACAAGTCCAAGCACAGACATCCATCTGAGGTGTCACCTGCAGTGTTGGGAAGGGGGATGGGAAGAGGAACAATACGTGGACAGGTTCTTCAGAAGACTTTTGAAAGGGTCTAAGAGGAACTGACCTCTCCACCTCCCCCAGATGGTACACAAAGAAAAAGGGCCCAAGAATCCCCAGAACTGGGCTTCAGCATCCACACTGTCTCCCTGATGGTCACCAGCAACTGCTGTGGCTCACCCTCCTGGCACTTCTGTGGGTTATTTGGGCCCCTCGAGGAAGTCCCAGGGATCCCCATCAGCACCCCCTTCTCCCTAAATGTTCTATCCCCCTGGTACCCCAGGGTGGGACTGGAGGGAAGAGCAGTGACCAGGCTTCATCAGGTCCCGCAGGGCTGATGGGGGTGGCTTTTGTGAGTGCCACGGCTCTCCTGTGTGGGTGCCCTGCCCTGAGCTCTGCATGTGGGCCTTGATGGGCACAGGGCTGTTCTTCTACCTTGTGACATTGGGCCCTGTAGAGATGACAATTTCTGAAACAAGAGCATTCCCCTGAATTCCAATGAGCTTGGCTCAAGGGCCAGTTTTGCCATATGCAGGCTGGAGCCTGAATGCTCACTCTGTCACCAGCTGTGTGACCTTGAGAAAAGTCCTTAACTTCTCTGGGCCTTACTTTCTCATCGGGATAATATTACAAAAGGCTGCTTGAGAAATAGGATGCTTTGAGAGATAGCATATAATGAAAGCATGGGACACAGTAAAATTCAACTGCTATTAGCTCCTTTCTTCTTGAAGAAGGAAGGCAGATGAAAGCAGCTTTCAAGAATGGAAGCTTGAAGAAGAGGAGAGGGAGTAGGGGCTATGATAATCCTCCGACACAGCCTGAGAATCAGCAGTAAGAAAGAGAAACGAGGTGTCCTTCATGTACCCACTGGGTTCTTCCTTGCACCCTCGGGTGCCGAGCTGAGCTGCAGACACCCAGACCTGAAAGCCCTTCCTCCAGAGCAGGCCGTCCAGGTGGGGAGTGGCATTTGGCTGATTTCTGATTTTGAAACACAGAAACCAGGAGGGCTGAGTTAAACCAGGTTTACCAATGTGAGTGGCTGATTGGCTATAAGTGCCCTTGGCCAGGCATGGAAGTCCAGGGCTGGAGGGAGTATGAGCCCCCCGCAAATGCAGGGCTGGCCCTGGCAGGTGAGCACACAGCTAGCTAATGGTAACAGATGGCATCGGGATGCGAAGCCAAAGTTTCTGGCAAGAAAACAATGAAGAATGCATCTTCTCCGAATTTTGCTCTAGGACTCAGTTGAATTTTAGTGGTTGTGGCCAGAGATGAAATTCAACCAGTTGACTGATATTTTTAGAAATGCTTCAGGCTTTATCATCTCAACACCAGGGAGGGGGTACCCCCAGAAATCTTGGGAGTGTGGGTCACAGCGTCTGAACGTTGGTCCAGCACACCTGTAACATCAGAATCAGTTCCCCTTGTGGAGATTCTAGTTGGATTGGAGCCTGATAATCTGTAAAAATACCTCCCCAGATGTGGAACCACTGCCATGGACAATTAAGCAAAGAATGCGGTAAGGCATTCTTTTCTCCAGAGTAATTCTTGGGGGCCCTGCTAGAGACGTGTCACCCGTCCAGGCCTCTTCTCTGGTGGGGTCTCAGGTCCTCTTGAGAAGGGCACAGAGGAGACAGCCTCTGGCCTTTCTCTCTTTCCTTTTCTCTAAAAGCACAGTCCCATTTAGCCCAACAGAGGGTGACTTTCTTCTGCTCTGGAGTGCTCCGGGTCACGCTTGGGGACATATGAAGGATACCTCCTCCTTGTCAGGCTCCCATCACACATTGAACCTGGCTCGTGAGTGAACAGGCCCTCCGGGACACTGCTAGGAACAAAGTGTTCCCAGCCCTGAAGGAGCTCAGTTGCCACCTGGAAAACCTGTTTGGCCACTTTAGGTCCAGATGATGGGCTGCAGGAGAACAGAGCTGGCCCAGGAACACCCCGCTGCTGCTTCCTCCCTGCTGCAGAGAGCTGGGAAGGCCCTGTCCAGCACAGCACACTGGGGTGGCCCTGCTACAGCAACTGGGCTGCTGTACCCAAGGTGATTCCCAGCCCGAGAGGCTCCTGGCAGCTCTGACACCTTCTGTTGTCACGTCACCTGGCCCCTCAACATCACTGTCCTCATCTCTCCCGGGTGGGTGTGTCCACATGATTCCTAGCCTCATTTATTTATTTATTTTTGAGACAAGGTCTTGCTACGTCACCCAGGCTGGAGGGCAGTGTCACTACCTCGGCTTACTGCTACTTCTGCCTCCTGGGGCTCCAGTGATCCTCCCACCTCAGCCTTCTGAATAGCTGGGACCACAGGTGCACAGCACCATGACCAGCTAATTTTTTTGCACTTTTGGTAGAGACAGGGTTTCTCCATGTTGCCTGTGGCTGGATTCCAACTCCCAAGCTCAAACGATCTGCTCACCTCAGCCTTCCAAAGTGCTGGGATTAAAGGCATGCGTCGCCACACCCGGCCTCATCTAAAGATGGGGAAAACCAGATCCCGAGAAATTTCCTCACTGTTGACATTAGCTGTCAACAGACACCAGATTTGGGCACCCAGTTAGCAAGCTCTGGCCATGTGCTTCAGTACTAGCCCAGAAAACATCCCCAGAGTTATTTTTAGAACGAGTTCTTCTTACTTACCGTTTTTAAAAGATTTAAATGTGTATCAGTAGTTCCCACGAAAGCCTAGTGTTACAGTTTTAAATACTGAGTTCATGAGCCAGTCAAAGATTGGGGCTTTCACTGGTTCATCAGCTTGTTTCGTGTTTCGAAGGAGACCCACATTTGTGCCAGAATGTGGTATTTCTGTCTGTGTACTTACTAATCTTAGTTGGGAAGTGTTTTGAATAAAGTTAGAAAAGCCAGCATATTTAGTTATGAATCCTGGTTTGCAAAGGTGCTGCCTGTGGTTGTACACAGCAACACATAGCTTTGGCTAACCTTAGCTTTACCTAACCTTCCCACACAGCTGTGGTCTTCTCTGTGGGGCCTACACAGAGGAACACCCCAGGAGAGGAGAAAAAGTGGGTTGGTTGATTACCAACAGGGCAGGGACATTGCATCCCATTTGCACACTCACATTCTGGAAGTCAAAGGGCCTCTAGAATGAAGATGTTCAGTACTAAGCAAAGTGGGCAAGAAATGAGAAAAAAAAGTGCAAGGTTCTGGGAGCAGCGCTGGGGTCACTGGGGAAAGAGGAGGTTTCCCAGTGCAGAACCCAGTCATTCAAGCGCAACTCTTTAGAATCTAAAACACGTGGACATAGGGTTGATGGGTAATTTACAGGTTTTGGCCAACATATGAGGCACTCTCCAGTACTTTTGAGCTGGCCTGGGGCCCATGCTGCTGGCTGTGCGAGGCTGGCGTGTCAGAGGCAGAGCTCACCAGCTGCCTGCCTGGACCCCCAGGCACTCAGAACAGGGCCGACCTTTTTTGTCTGTGGCCTGGGTTTTGTGCTTCTGCACAGGTTTGGTCACACTGTCCAGGGATTGACGAGGGAGACTCGGAGGGTCCACCAAAGGCCCTCCACCTGTGCTGAGGATGGAGCTTAAGAATCATGGCTGAGCATGGACAGCGGCAAAGGGCTGGCCCCTGCCTCCCCTCACTGCAGGGCTGGGTTCTGCTGCCCATGTCAGTGCTCAGCGTGGGAGTAGGTCTTAGAGGGGCATGCTGGAAATTTGTGGGGGCATTTTTTGGTTGAAACAGTGACCACAGGGACTACTGCCTTTGTAGTCCAGGGCTGAGGACACTAGAGGTTCTACAGGGCAGAGAAAGCCCCATACGGACAGACGGCACTGTGGCTGTCCTCGCTCCAGTGGCTGCTCATCTGGGTGGTAGATCTATATTTGGGGGTTGGTCTGGTCCCATGCCTATGTTTTGTCAATACCACGTGCTTCTTCATGGCTCTAACAGACACTGGATTTCCCAGGGCTGCAGCTATGGCAGGGACTAAGGGAGGATCCAGACTTTGTTTTGTTCCAAGCTTTGCCAAGCTTTGTTCATAATTTCAGAAAACCACAGCCCCAGTGAACGCTGGGATCACCAAAGCAAGGCCCACTGTCTGGCGGAATCCTCAGAAATTTTACCTGAATGCACGCATCTGAAGACTTGATTTGTCATCTAGGGTTGTTGTGCCTAAACATTTACTATCAAAATAGATGTTATTGCATATTATATCTATTGTAGTTTTCTTTTTGCATATTATATCTATTTTAGTTTTCTTTTATATTACTATTAAAGCATTACATATATGATCTATCTATTTACCTATCATCTATCTATTGTCTATCTGTTATATCATCTAACTATCACATCATCTATCATCTATCTATCTATATCACCTTTATTTCTCTATCATCTATCTATCACATTATAGATACATCATATTATCCAAACATTTCATTTCAGGATAGTACAGAGAATGTTAAAATTATTCATGATCAAAGGGGCTGTTTGATTCCAGCATTCCTATAAAATTGCTGATGGAATGGCCCTACAGCCTGGCCTCCCTCCACAGAGCCCCCATCTTTGGAAAGATGTTCTGTCTGAGGCTCACTCCACCCTTGCTGCTCTGCTCTGCAGGGGCTGGGCCAGACCCCCAGGCCAGCGAGCCCTGGCTGTGTCTCTCCCCGAGTCAAGCGTGCTGGAGGTTTGTTGCCGAGTCTGTGCTGGCCAAGCACCTGTTCCCCTCAGAGCATCACGCCCGGCCAGTTCCCGGAGGTGGCTAAGTGTTTGCTTTCAGGACACTCAGTGGTACTGGGAAATGTGTGTTGACACAGGAGATAAGATGGGCAGATGGGAAGACAGGAAGGAGGGCTGCCACTGCCCAGCAGGCGGCCAGGCAGCTTGCGGATCCCAAGATTGGGGTCAATTCCTTGGGTTGGTCTCAATGTTATGGAAGGAAAACCTAAAGGAGCCCAGAGCCACTTCTTAAGGGCTCTGGAACCTGTCCATATGAAATAGGCACCAACACTCAGCTGTGACCTCTTTGAATATGACAAGGGTAAATTCCAGTTTTCCCTTTTCCAGGTTTAGAAAACTGAAATGTATTTTCCTGAAGCCCTTCAACCTCCATCCAGTAGGATGCCCTCCCACCTTCTCACAGAGGCCCCATGTCTGTCACCTTTCCATGTGGCAGGCAGCTGAACTGTGTGTGGGGATCCCCCTTGGAGAGGCAAAGCCTTTGATGTGCAGCAGGCAGCGGACCGATCTGAAGTCGTCATCTGACTTTGGCAACTGCTTCGCTTTCCTCATGGCAGGTGCGCAATGGGTCATGTTTCTTTGTTGATTCTGAAATTAGCTTTGAGAAGAATTCTAGAAGAGGGGATCCAGAGCTATGTGGAATAAAATCTTGGAAGGAAGTGGAGGGCCCTTCCCAGACAGTGTGCCTTTGCTGTGTAAGTTCTGGTGGTTTTGCCGGGAGACGCCAGGCTTAGGGTCACACCATGTGCATCATCTGGATTATTCTGAGTTGAAAACCATGAATGCATGCTGCAGCTGGTTGCTATGGAGTCCTGTGGACAGTTGTCCTGAGAGAAACTTAGATACGGAGGGTGCCTGTGTGTGTGTGTGTGTGTGTGCCTAAGTGCTGCATGTATGTGTGCCCACATGTGTACATGTGTTGTGTGCATGTGTGTACAACTGTGTGTTTGTGTTGCTTGGGTGCACATGTCTGTGCATGTGCCTTGGGAGGGTCATCAGAGGGGTAGGAAGAGGACAAACAGGCCCCCAGAAGCCCTCTGCAGCAGGCAGTGAGCAGGCAGGATTCACAGGACCTAGCCCTGCTCTGAGAGGCATTTGGAGGTCTCCCTGTGAGTCTTCCATGAGCCTGGGTAAGCTGTGGATGCATCTACTCTAGTTTGAGAACAATGAGAGCAGATGAGACTTGATGTGTTCCTGTGTGTGTTTACAACTCCTTGCACCATCGAATGACAAGCCGATGCTGGCAATGGTGGCCGAGCAGTGGCCTCACAGAGATCCTGGTCTTCTTTGAGGCTGGTGCTGTGCTTGCTTTATGTGTCCACCGACCTTCACCTGCACCTTTGGAGCCAAACAGCATTTGGACCTGGAAATTTTCTGGATTATGGTGTGGATATCACATACCCTACATCACCCCACAAGGTATGGGGAGCACCCTGTAAGCAAATGGGTTAGTGTTTCATGGTGAAACCAAGTCGGGTAAATAAAGACACATGGGCATTCAGGTCAATCTTGGTCTCCAAATGGGTTAATAAATAATAATCAGTTCTTGAAGTTTATTGGGTTTTGAGTGACTGCTTAGCAATTGTGACCTGCAAAAGTCAACAAACTCAGTTGACCGAACAAACCCAGGTGACCCAAAAGTCAGGCCCCTTTTTGGCCATAGGGCTTGGCTTTGCTTGCAGATGGGCCCTGTGCCCTCAAGTGGGGGCTGGGTGGGGGACCCAAAGGCCAGCAGAAGTGGATGCTGCTGGGAAAAGACCTGGGGTGGGAGGGACTGAGCATTGGCCCAGGTCCAGTCTCTGCTGAGGTGAATCACCCCTTGGATAGTCTGGAGCCCCCAGGAAGGTCAGCTGGGGGCACGAGCCAGGACGACCAAGGGCATTGATCAGAGACAAGTGGCTCCGGTGTGGGCACCAAGTACTTAGAGTTCATCTGCTCTGCTCGGGCAGTGCTCTGGGGAAAGAGAGGGGTGGCTCTGTTGTCATGTGTCACGCTGCCCTTTGTCCCAGTGGACCCAGCAGAGGCTGGATCTGGGACAAGCAGCCCATGCTCAGGGGGAGGGGCAAAAGGGCAAGACAAGAAGGGGAGCCTCTCTCCATAGCGCCCTGGCAGGTAAGGGGGCCGCAGACATGAGGGCTCTGTGAGACCTGTCACTGGGAACACTGGCGCCAGCTGTCCTGCATCCTGTGTGCGGGGCTGTGGGGATCCATCATCCCACCTACAGTGCTAAGAGGCGCCTCCAGGTTTAGGGCTGCTGCAGGCTCTCTTAAATCTGAGAAAGGGTTCCTATCTACCCAGAAGAAAGACAGGGCCTTAGAATTAGCTTTAAATTAAATTAAACAAAAATAACAAAATGTGATGTGTTTGGTCCGACTAAGATTTATACTATGTCTGCCACCTTAGGTCTTCTGAGGAGACAGAGGCACCTAGGACCAGACATGTAGAGGGCAGACGGCCACAGGCAGGAGCCCCTGGTCAGAGCAGCCTCTAGAGATGCTCCTCATCATCCCTTCTGGGATTTTTTTTCCTGTTTGGAAATCTTTTTTTTTTTAAGAACTTGAAAAATAATTCTGAAATGAACTATACACACATAAGACTATCTGTAACTTACATATACATGGAAATAGCAATAATAAATGAAGACACACCCAGGTTAGCAGTTAGAACGTTACCCTGACCTCTAAATGGTCTCATAACATTTTTCTTCTTCTTGTTTTTTTTCACTTTCATTGCAATAACCACTGGCCAGGATTATGTGTTAATCATTACCCTGTCTTGTTTAAAGTTTTACTGTAAATGTGTGAGTCGCCAAGCAATAGATCGCTAAATTTTATTTGTTTTTGAATATTTGTAAATAAAGTTATACAGTATAAATTTGGTGACTTGCTTTTTTCTGCTCGAGATACATGCATGTTGAGGCATATATCTGCTGGTCGGTTATTTCACAGTGCTCCCTTATAGGAATTATTTGACTGGTTTCTGGCTTTTGCTACTGCAGACAATGCCCATCTGAATATTTTCTTAAGGGCACAGGTCCCTAAGCATGACTGCTGTGATTCAAATTCGGCCTCTCAGCACCTGCCTGTGTGGCCTTCTGTGGTCCAGGGTCATCCTTTGTAAAATGCAGATAATAATACTACATGTACCAGTGGGCTATAAAAAGGAATAAGAGAATGAATTCAGATAAAGCATTTAACATGGTACCTCACAGAGGATCAGTTTAAAGGTTAAATATAAGGATGGTGATGGTGGTGGAGATGGTCGTGATGGTGGTGGTCGTGATGATGGTGGTGATGGCGGTTGTTGTGATGGAGATGGTGGTGGAGATGGTGGTGATGATGGTGATGGTGGTGGAGATGGTGGTGATGGTGATGGTGGTGGAGGTGGTGGTGATTGTGATGGTGATGATGGTGTCAGGGGTGGTGGTGGAGATGGTGATGAAAGTGATGGTGGTGGTGATGATGGTGATGGTGGTGGTGGTAATGGAGATGGTGGTGATGATGGTGATGGTGGTAGTGATGATGGTGGTGATGTTGATGACAACTCCTTGGGTTTATTTGGAAACAGAATCTTTGCAGACATAGTCAAGTTAACATGAGATCGTTAGGGAGCACCCTAATCCTAAATGACTGGTTCTAGTGTCCTTATAAAAAAGGTAATTTTGAGACACAGGCACACAGGAAGAATTTCATTTGAACATGCAGGCAGAGATCTACAAGTTAAGGAGCACTAACAATGACCAGCAAACTACCAGATGCTTAGAAAGAGGCCTGGGACAGATTCTCCCTCTCAGCCTTAGGAACCAACCCTGCCTTGATCTCAGACTTCTGGCCTCTGGAATCAACTTCCTGTTTAAGCCCCACTGTCTGTGATAGTTTCTTATGGCGGCCCCAGCAAATAGACACAAAAAGCACAGAGAGAGAATTCCTTTCAGTTGGGAAGGTTCCTACCATTGTCAAGAGATTGATTTTTAAAATTATTATCTTATGTGCTATTAGATTTTTCTTAAAAGATTTGTACTACATTGACAGTGCTAAAAAAGGGAAATCTAGAAGAAAACACTTTTAGGTAGAATTTGATGATGGCCAATGTGGGCATAGCCAATGCAATTCTGTCTGCAGCACCTAGTGGCTCTTAAAGACACCATAATACAGATGCTGCACAAAGGCCAATACTTCCTGTTGCTTTACTGTAGGGATTAAGCTTGAAGGAACAGAGCAGGTTGCTGCTAGCATTGCATTTCTGTCAAGAAGCTGTCCTGCAAAATTGATGGATGTATCACTGTATACACCTAACAGCAAGCTCTATTGGATGAATGGGTTATAAAGGTCTCCCTTGAATAAAACTGTGGTTGTTTAACCTTAGTCTAGAAGAACAAAGCCAATTTCAGGTGCATCCTTTATGGCAGCCTCAGCTCGTGTTCAGCACTGGTATTTATTCTATGTGGCTGCCGTTAAGCAATAGGCTGAATTAAAATTGGAAAGCTCACAGAGAAGTTTTCTTGAAATACTGTTTTTCTAGCACAGAGAAAATAGAAGATGGTGAGGCAGCTGCGGCTGGAGTGTTGACTGCCCAGAAGCAGAGGGGCAAAATGAAATCCAGCGTGGGTTTTGGTCATGGACGCTTCGCTGAGAGCATGCTCCAAGGTTGGTTCACTTTCCCATGAAGAGGCTGCAGAAGAATGAAAACTCAACTGCACAAAACAAAACACTCAAAGTCTAAAAAGCACAGGATTCTGCTGGGATCACAGGGCAGCAGGGGCAGCAGGAAGGATGTAATAGAGATTTCAAAGCAGGCCAAGGAGGAGGACAGGACATTGCAGCCTTTGTGGTTCAGCTCCCTCATAATCCCACAATCTAGGGTGGCTTTCCAGGTATGCAGATTTGAAGGGTGCCCTTCCATGGAGGGTGATCAACATCTACTTGCCATTGCTCTGTGGGTGTCATAGTGAGTGCAACTGCCTTGGCCATTGTGCACACACCAGCTGTGATTAACAGAGTGTTTATGTCCCTAGTATGTACATTCTCTTGGTTCCTCCAGTGTGCACATCCCTCAGTGTACACATCCTCCCAGTGTATACATCCCCTCAGTGTGGACATCCCCCAGTGTGCACATCCCCCCAGTGAGCACATCCCCCCCGTGTGCACATCCTCCCCGTGGGCCCAGGCGCCCGGGGGGCACAAGATCGGCAGAGCGTCGTGTAGGGAAGGACTGTGCCGTCGCGTGTAGCTCTGGGTGGGCGGC
>CAUYQU010087901.1:0-73878 GCA_963574635.1 Cheracebus regulus
ATGAAGTTTTTCTGTTTCTTAGTTTTCCTTTGGCGGACGCCCCTTCCCCACAGAGCCGGACCTTCCCGGGTTCACTGTGCTTGCTGTGAAACTCTCAGTCCTCAGCGCTTCCAATTGCTGTTTTCCTTGTGGGGATGGGACCAGTGGAGCCCGACTAAAAGGGCACCCAGTCCCGTACACTCCACACCGAGAAGCGCCGCGACGGCCAAAAGAGTCACGCTGGCGACCCGTGTGGCTCCTTCGCCGGGAATCTCCCAGTCTGTGGGCATCAAAAATTCGTCTGCAATTGTGGCATCCACTCGCTCTCTGCGTTTTCACTGGGAGCCACAATCCTGAGCTGCTGCTACGCGGCCATCTTGGATCTCTCTGCCAATTTTTTGTATTTTAGTAGAGATGGAGTTTTCATCATGTTGGCCAGGATGGTCTCGATCTCCTAACCTCGTGATCTGTCCACCTCGGCCTCCCAAAGTGCTGGGATTACAGGCATGAGCCATCATGCCTGGTCATTTTTTTTTTCTTTTTGAAACAAAGTGTCCCTCTGTTGCCCAGGCTGGAGTGCAGTGGTGCAATCTCAGCTCACTGAAACCTCTGCCTACCAGGTTCAAGCGATTCTCTTCCCTCAACCTCCCAAGTAGCTGGGATTGCAGGCACATTCCACCACTGGCTAATTTGGCTAATTTTTGTGTTTTTACTAGAGGCGAGGTTTCACCATTGTTGGCCAGGCTGGTCTTGAACTCCTGATCTCAGGTGATCCACCCACCTTGGCCTCCCAAAGTGCTGGGATTACAGGCATGAGCTGCCGCACCCAGCGGATGCCCTAGTTTCTGACTTCAGTCATGAATGCTTGGTGACAACCCTCACCAAGATGAGGAACCCAGGAATAGGTTGTTTTTCTCCCCACCACCCTCCATCTGTTATCTCTCTCTGCTCTTCGTGTGCCTCCTCATCCAGCTCCTTGGTCTGTATATAGAGTGATGCCAAGCTGCTGAAAACGTGAGCCTGGTGAATCCACCTGCCTGACTTCCTATGTCTTCACTAGAGATGTCGGCACTGACGGAGGGCACCCGACCTCGCATGCTGGGATCAGAGTAAAGTCATGGGGGGCTCCTAGTCCGTCTTTCTATTTCCTCATTCCCATATGCCTCACATTCTCCCACAGTCCCTATAATAACCATTGGCAAAGCTTGAACCCCAGAATGTCTCCTCACTTTCAACAGTCAACCTCCCTCCTAACCACTTGCCCCCTAATAGATGGTACAGTCGGAAACTGCCTCCCGCCCATCCTATAATCTTGTGTGTCCCTGGCTATCCTTTCCTCCATCCCTCCCAGCTTAGGAAAGAGACTTTCTTTCTTCCCAAGGCCAAGCTTCCCACTGTGTTCTGGTCCCAGTTTAGTTCTGTTTCCTTGAGACCTTGCTCTAGCAATCCTCCCCCGCCTTGCATGTGCTAATCTTGCTTCATACTGGCTCTTTCCCTTCCCTGCTGCCCGCATGTTAAATACGCCGCTTCTTCAGGGTTGCGCCTCCTCTCACTGCTTGACAGTGTTGTGTGCATCCCCTCGTGTAACACTCACCTCGCTGGGTTGGAATGGTCTGTGCGTTTCTCTCAGCAGACTGTAGGCTATGTAAGAGCCTGGCCTGCACCTATTTTATTCATTCTATTCAGAGCTTGGATCTGGAGAGGCTCAGGCCCCGTGTCAGTCAAAGTTTGAAGAGCAAACAAATCAATGCATGGATTCTGGTTTTTAGATAGTTCCCTGTAGCTTGGAACTAATATGAATTTGCCTGCACATGCTGTATCTTATCTGGGATGTTCAGAAAACCAAATTCTGGAGGCTGAAAGCTGAGGATCAGACAGTGGCAAGTTCTCTGAGGTAAACAGTGCCTCTTAATGGTGTGGTAGCTCATCTGCTGTCCTTCCTTCCCCAGGGATGCCAGGAGGCTGCCTGCCTGAGTGTCACTCCCCGGTGCCAGGAGAAAGTCCATGATGAAGGAAGCCTTTGTCTTCATCATACTGCCCTTCCTTTGTCTAAGACTATTCTAAGCAAAAGGCAATATAGTACTCAAAGTAACACCATGAAAACAATAGTAGTCACAATACATTGAATTGTAATTCAGAGCAGGACAGTGAGAGTGCCTTAATCTCTCCCTGGATATCCAAAATGAAAGCAAGGCTTTATGTGTTTAGCCCACAGAGTCTCAGAATTGTCCCTGGGATTATGAAGAGGGGACACTGTATGTCTGAGAAACATATAGGTTTGTGGCCACACTTGGGCCATCCCTGGACCCTGTGAGCACCACAAAGGTATTTTCCTGAAATTTCTGAAAACCAAAGGTGAGATTTGCCTTGGTCGAATGAATACAGCCTACAGTTTCTGTGAACAGTTTGAAAACAGTAGAACCTCATAGAAAGCACTGAATTTACTTGAATCCAAAGGCTGGGCACAGTGGCTCACACCTGTAATCCCAGCTCTTTGGGAGGCAGAGGCAAGTGGATCAGTAGAGGCCAGTTCTAGACCAGCCTGGCCAACATGATAAGAACCCCCCCCCCGTCTTTACTAAAAATATGAAAATTAGCTGGGCATGGTGGTGCACCTGTAGACCCAGCTACTCAGGAGGCTGAGGCACAAGACTCGCTTGAGGCCAGGAGGCTGAGGTTGCAGTGAGCCGAGATTGCACTACTGCACTCCAGCCTGGGCAACAAGAGTGATACTCCGGCTCAGAAAAAAGAAAGAAAACTTACCTAAATCCAGCTCAAGGAGCTTGGCAAAGAAAGAGAGAGAACTGAAGTCATGGGGACAAGAGTGGGTGTGCCTGCCTCGCAGTTCCAGAGTGAGCGGCTCAGAGGAAGGTAAGAAGACAGAGGAATTTCTTGTGTTCACAGAGAGAGGGTGCATGGGCTTCCACTGGGGCACCTGTTAAGAGATCGCTGTTCTAGGGTAATAGGGACCATATTCAGTTGTCATTTACTTTAGGTCTGACACCCCCAGAGAGACACAATGATGTCATCACATTCTCAGTGATTTGATTAAAATTGATCGATGACTCACTCTGGGCCTCAAATCGAGTCTCTGCATATTCATAGACGAATGCTGTCAAATACATTTGAAAAGATTTTTTTTACTACTTTGGTATTATCGCTTAAAAGACTCACACTTCTGAATATCCCTACTTAAAATAAAAATAAGATTCAGTGTATGGAAGCGTGTGATGAGACAAGCATCCTCACTCTGTAGGTGAGGTGTGAACGGGTCCTTCCTTTTTGGAGGGCAGCTTGGCAGTGTCCACTAAAATTAAAGATGTGGCCCAGAAAATATATTTCTTTTTATCTACTTCAGAAAACACTCACACAATGTACACGGGGCGATTGCAAGAATGCTTATCAGAACATTATTAGTAATAATGAAAAATAAATTATAAACAACCAAAAAGCCCTGCAGTAGGAAAATGTTTGTGGAATACTATGTAACGTAATAACTAAAAAAAAAAAAAAAAGAAAGAAAGAAATAGATCTATGTACTTGCATGAAAAAAGCACCAAGTAATACTGCTATGCAAAAAAAAAAGCAAGTTGCAGAACAATATTACTGTATAATATTTATGTAAAATATAACAAAACATATCTATGTGGCTGGGCACAGTGGCTCACATCTGTAATCCCAGCACTTTGGGAGGCTGAGGTGGGCGGATCACGAGGTCAGCAGTTTGAGGCCAGCCTGACCAACATGGTGAAACCCCATCTCTACTAAAAATACAAAAAATTAGCCAAGCATGGTGGCAGGTACCTGTAATCCCAGCTACTCAGGCAGCTGAGGCAGGAGAATCACTGGAACCTGGGAGGAGGAGCTTGCAGTGAGCTCAGATCACACCGTTGTGCTCCAGCCTGGGCAACAGAGCTAGCTAGACTCCTTCTCAAACAAAAACAAAAACAAACAAAAAAAAAACACATCTATGCATGTAAATGCATGGATGGATTTATACTCAACTGATAGAGAACTAAGGTTACTTCTCGGGAATGCAGCAGTATTAGGGGAGGTTAAGGAGCAATTCATGGCTTGACTTTTCTTAAAATATGTTGGCTGGGTGTGGTGGCTCACACCTATAATCCCTGCACTTTGGTATGTTGAGGCGGGCAGATTGCTTGAGCTCAGGAGTTCTAGATAGGTCTGGGCAACATGGTGACACTCCATCTCTACAAAAAGATACAAAAATTAGCTGAGCACGTGGGTCTGTAGTCCCAGCTACTCCAGAGGCTGAGGTGGGAGGATGGCTTGAACCTGGGAGGCAGAGGTTGCAGTGAGCCCAGATTGTCCCTCTGTACTCCAGCCTGGGTGACAGAGCGAGACTCCTCTGTCTCGAAAAACAAAAAAGAAAAGAAGAAAATATATTCGTGTATCACTTGTGAAATGAAAACAAAAAAGGAAAAAAAGTAAGGAGACAAGACATATATGAATTTCTGATCACATGACCACTTGTGAAACAATGTGGATGTCTTTGCCAACACCAAATGGCATCATCCTTTCTTCTGAAAACTCAGAGTCTCTCTTTTTGTATTTTTTTTTTTTTTGAGTTGGAGTCTTACTCTGTTGTCTGTTGCCCAGGCTGGAGTGCAGTGGCCCAATCTCAGCTCACTGCAACCTACACCTCCTGGGTTCAAACGATTCTCCTGCCTCAGCCTCCCGAGTAGCTGGGACTACAGTTGTGTGCCACCATGCCCAGCAAATTTTTCTATTTTTAGTAGAGACCAGTTTCACTGTGTTACCCAGGATGGTCTCAATCTCTCGACCTCGTGATCTGCTTGCCTTGGCTTCCCAAAGTGCTGTGATTACAGGTGTGGGCCATGGCGCCCAGCCCCAATTTTTGTTTTATTAATTTTTCTTTTCAGCTACAACATGTTCTATGATAGAAAATTCAGAGTCTCAGGGCCTGGCGTGGTGGCTCACACCTGTAATCCCAGCACTTTGGGAGGCTGAGGTGGGTAGATCACCAGAGATCAGGAATTCGAGGCCAGGCAGGCTAACATGGTGAAACCCTGTCTCTACTAAAAATACAAAAATTAGCTGGGTGTTCAGGCCTGTAATCCCAGCACTTTGGGAGGCCAAGGAAGGCGAATCACCTGAGGTCAGGAGTTCGAGACCAGCCTGGCCAACATGGTGAAACCCCATCTCTGCTAAAAATACAAAAAAAATTAGCCAGTGCCAGGCTAATTAGCATGGTGGCAGGCACCTGCAATCTCAGCTACTCAGGAGGCTGAGGCAGGAGAAGCGCTTGTACCTGGGAGGCCGAGGTGGCAGTGGGTGGAGGCTGCAGTGAGCTGAGATTACTCTAGCCTGGGCAAGAAGAGCAAAACTCCATCTCAAGAAAAAAGAAAAAGAAAGAAAAGAAAAGAAAACTCAGAGTCTCTTAATCAGACTATAAATTTGTCTGACTTATACCATAGCCACTGGCCTCATGGGGCTTTTGAGCACTTAAAAATGGCTAGTCCGGATGGAAAAGAGCTGTAAGTATAAAATACACATCAGATTTGGAAATATAATGTCTCATTAATATTTTTACATTGGTTACATGTTGAAACAATAACACTTTAGATATATTGGGTTAAATAAAATGTTATTACAATGAAGCTCATCTGTTTCTTTTTGCTTTTTGCTACTAGAACATTTAGAATTACAAGCATGCCTCAGAGATGTTGCAGGTTTGGTTCCAGACATATCACAACAAAGTGAGTCACATGAATTTTTGTTTGTTTCCCAGTGGATATCAAAGTTTATTTACACTATAGTGCACATAAAAGTTATATTTGCAGTATTGCACACTTAACTGTGGTCTATTAAGTGTACAATAGCATTACGTCTAAAACCACAATGTACATATCTTAATTAAAAATACTTTATTGATAAAAAATGCTAATGATCCTCTGAGCCTTCAGTGAGTCATAATCTTTTTGTTGGTGGAGGGTCTTGCCTTGATGTAGATGGCTGCTGACTGATCGGGGTGGTGGCTGCTAAAGGCTGGAGTGACTGTGTCAATTTGTTTTTCTTTTTTTAGAGACAGTTGATGGCAAACTCACAGTTAAGTTTCATAGTCAGGTGAGTTCCTGGGACCCCACCCTGACCTAGAAGATCAGCTTTATAAGGATGGAAGAGTCAGATTAAGGGGGTTCAGGATTGTTCAGGGAGGCCTGGAGCCCTAGCTAGGGAAATGAGACACCACGGTGCCCCGTCCACAGACACATGTTCTTTCTCTTCTATAAACTGAGGTCCAAATGGTTTAGTAAATGAGGAGAGGAGGCCTCAGTGAGAGCAACCACTTAACCTCGTTCAGGCTTTCCTGAACAAACTGGCTGTGTGGCCACTGGATCCACACAGTGGGCTGGGATGTGGATTTAAATTGCTGCCTTTGGGACTATTCAAAACATTCCCCCCTCCCTGCCGCACCCAAATTTTCTTTCTTTCTTTCTTTATTTTAGAGACAGGATTTCACTATGTTGCCCAGGCTGCTCTCGAATTTCCTGGCCTCATGCCATCCTCACACCTCAGCCTTTCAAATAGTTGTGATTACAGGTGTGGTCACTGCCCCCAGCTGTATTAAAAACACTTTTTAGATTGAATGATACTTTGGAGAAACTCTAGGTTTTTTCAGGTAGCAAAGCATTACCAAGCATCTCTTCAGTATGGCATATGTTTGAGCCCGACAGCCTGGTTTCACATTCCTGGTCTGGGTTTTTTTTTTTTTTTCTGAGACAGTCTCACTCTGTTTCCTAGGCTGGAGTGCAGTGGTGTGATCTCAGCTCACTGCAACCTCCACCTCCCAGGTTCAAGCAATTCTCCTGCCTCAGCCTCCTGAGTAGTGAGGATTACAGGCATGTACCACCACCCCTGGCTAATTTTTGTATTTTTAGTAGATTTGGGGTTTCGCCATGTTGGCCAGACGGGTCTCGAACTCTTGATCTTGTGATCTACCTTCCTTGGCCTCCCAAAGGGCTGGGGTTACAGGCATGAGCCGCTGCGCCCGGCCTGGTCTGGGTTTTTATAGTTACTTGCTAGGTGACCTCAGGTGCGTTATCTCTGCATCAGTTTCATTCTCTGTAAAATGGGATGAAAATAATAGTAAACCCACCCCCTGGAATAGTTGTCAGAGTAAATGAATTAGTACAGGCGAAGCTCTTAGCACATAGTAAAGCACCTTCGATGCAATGTATTCAATTGGCATTATTGCTTGGAACCAGAGCCTATGCTGGGTCTTGGGGTCACTGAAGAATCTGACCCAGCTCCTGCCTTCCAGGAGCTCAAGCTAGGAGTAGGGATACAGATAAATGAGTGTGGGCATCATAAGAGTCATTACAGGGACAATGAGAAGGCACTGGGAAAGGCAGGGTGTTGGAAAAGGTGTTACAGAGTTCCAGTTCTTCAGCGGAGGCTCAGGTATTTGCCAGAGTAGTGGACACACCTGACAGCAAAAATGAGTTGAACCATTTAGGAGCAAGAGAATATCCCTAAATTATGAAAATCGTTTTCTGATTTAAACAATAAAATGCTTTCATTTAAAAATATTGAAAAGAATAAAGGAGGAAATAAAAATGATCCAGGAAAGGCTGGAGGTGGTGACTCACGCCAGTAATCCCAGCATTTTGGGAGGCTAAGGCAGGCAGAACAAGAGTTTGAGACCTCAAGAGTTCGAGACCAGCCTGGCCAACAAGGCGAAAGCCCCTCTCTACTAAAAATACAAAAATTAGCTGAGTGTGTTGGTCTGTGTCTGTTATCCCGGCTGATGCTCAGGAGGCTTAGGCAGGAGAATCACTTGAACCTGGGAGGCAGAGGTTGCAGCCAGCTGAGATCGCACCACTGCACTCCAGCCTGGGCAACAGAGCGAGATTCCATCTCAAAAACAAAAACAAAAACAAAAACAAAAACAAAAACAAACCCAGAAAAATAAAAATGGCACTGTTTTAGTAAGGCAGTGTTAACTCCAGGGACACAAGTGTCTAGATGTCTCCCTAGGTGTCGCTATCCACTGTGAGGAGTCAATGTGCACCTGCAATATCACTTGAATGGGGGCGCCACAATACGCCGGGCAGTGAGGGATGCTGGCGCCATGCCTGGAGGGTGGAAAGGGAGTGGGCAGCTCAGGTGAAGGTGGACAGTGGGAAACAGGAAGCCAGCTCAGTCTGTTTCCTACCGTAGTACTGCCACTTACTAGCTTTGTGATCTCAGGCAAGTCGCTTAACCTTTCTAAGATTCTTCATTCACAATGTGGAGAAATTACCATCAATTTCATAAATTTTCTATGATTGAATTAAATGGTATCTGTAAAGCATTTAGCTTACTGCTTAGCACATATTAAATCCTTGTTGTATAGAACGGGTTATCACTGCTTTTAATGCAGACAAACAATTTGGCATTTAGGTTTATATACATCTTCAGTGTTTTGGGTTAGTGAGTCAGTTTTGACAAGTCCTACCCAACACGAACCTGTGGCTCACATCTCTGCTCTTAGTGGACGACCACAAGACACCAATACCTTTCATTCTCACCTGCACCAGGCACTATTCCATTACAGGCAAAAGGACCACACTACCACAACATAGAGGACAGAAAACACTTCTTCAAAGGAAAAACGTGAGAAGAAGTCAGCCAGAGATCAGACTGATGGAACAGAAAGGCCAAGGATGTCCCAACCCCATCCAGCTTTATGCAGGGGCATGGGACCAGCATCTAGAGAGCTGGGGCTGAAGGGCAGCTGCAACAAGGGTCTTCCCAGGGCCAATAAGGGCCAGGAGCGGGAGGGCACTTTCAGTGGCCAGCCAGGTAAGAAAGAACCAGCTGGACCCTTCTTGGAGGGCTGTTACTGAGTCCAGGTTGAAGACAGGAAACACACTTGGAATACTCAGAGATGGTAGGTTTATCCAGTTTAATTTCATTTTCATTTTTTTCTTCATCATCAATTCCGTCTCTGCTATCATTTAATTTTGGAAGGTTTAAAATGCCACCTTTCCCTAACTGGCTCTCCCAAAGCTGTGCATACTGTGCCATCTGGTGGCCACGATAACCAACTACAGCAACGCGTTCAATTTGCGTCCCAGAAAGGGTTAGGGCTGCTGCTCTCCACAGCCATTACAAACCCCGCCCCCAGCCAAGTGGACACCACTGGTAACCCCACTCAAACTCAATTTGAAGGCCTGAGCATGTAGAACAGCACATAGTGGGGGCTGGGCATGCCCCACAGAAACAACAGGCAGGAGACTGGCTTCCCAGGATTTGAATAGTGAAATCCACACCTATGGGTCTGAATATTGTGTGTGACCCCACTGAGGTGGCTGGAGGACAGGAACAAGAGGCTAAGAAGCCAGTGCTACCAACTTCCCAGCTTCCTACCCAGAATAAAACTGTGTGAACAGGCAGCTGGTGAGCTTGGAGGCATGAGGGGAGGGCAAGAGCCAAGGACTGGCATGCAGCCAAGCTGACCAGGGAGGGGTGGGAGCCAGGTACGACAGGGAAGAGAGAGCTTTAACTTCGAGTGAATGCTGAGGGCTTTTGCAAAGAGAAGCTATTAGAACCATCTAACCTAGTTCAGACCTTGACTCTTGGCCAGGCACCGTGGCTCACAGCTACCAGAAGTTAGGGAGGTTGAGGCAGGAAGATCGCTTGAGGCCAGGAGTTTGAGACTAGCCTGGGCAAGATAGTGAGATCCTATCTCTACAAATAATAATAATAATAATAAAAATTAGCCCGGCATGGTGGCCCATGCCTGTAGTCCTAGCTACTGAGGAGGCTGATGTGGGGAGATCGCTTGAGCCCAGGAGTTTGAGGATGTGGTGAGCCAAGACTGCACCACTGCACTTCAGCCTGGGTGACACAGCAAGACCCTGTCTCTAAAAAACACAGAAAGCAAGACACACACACACACACACACACACACACACACACACACACACACACACACACACACACCTGACTCACCAGGCTTGGGAGTCTGAGGTCCTGGCTCTAAGTAACCTCTGCTTAGCTTGGACTTCCCCAGAGAGATGATGCATGTGTCTGCCTCATGAATGCTGCAGACCATCACCCAGTCATCAGGGCTGAGGGAGTGTCAGAGAGCCAGAGATCGCCTCTAATCCCTTCTTTTAGCCCTTAGTGAGCTCTTCCCCTGGATCTATAAACCAAATCGACAACAGACAGATTAACAAGAGAAAAGTATACAAATTACATTTGTTTTACATGTACGTGGGGATCTTCATAAGAGGGTGAAGTCTGAAGAAGTGGCCAAAGGAGGATACTTTTATACTTTTTAGACAGAGTGATACAGTTGAGAAGAAATGACAGGGCTAAGAAAATCTGGCTATGGGGCAGTAGATTTTCTAGAGAAGTCACTAGGACATACATGGTGGTGGGGAGGTGGGAACCAAGTGGAAGATAAGGGTTACCATTAAGTATGTTTATTCAGGTCCACTGCAACTTCCAATTCCCAGTCTCTAGTGATAAGGGCTATTTTCTGTCTCCGGTATGGAGAAGATACCAAGAGGAATCTTTATTGCTGGCTGCATGTAGCAAGAGACAGGTCAGCCACCCTTTTAGAAACTACAATTTCTCCAGTGTTTTCACCTCACAATAATCAATATACCAATCGGGCATATTTCGGGATGGCGCATCTTTTACCCCTTCAGGGGGATGTGGAACAACGGATCTTGCCGAGCCTGCTGGGGGGAAACACAGCAGTAAAGCTGCTTTGTGGGGTCCGATATCTCCTTAAGGAATGTTGATCGTGCAGTCCAACAACCCAGATGTTCCACTCCCAGGTAGACAGCCTGCGCTCTGGGTGCTCACATTCCCCACTCCAAGAATTTTATTTTGTGTGTTTAAAGTTATGTAGAACCATGGGCAACATACAGTTGTTCACACCTCTAATTCCAGCACTTTGGGAGGCCAAAGCTGCTGGATTGCTTAAGGTCAGGAGTTCAAAACCAGTCTGGCCTACATGGTAAAACCCCATCTCTACTAAAAACACAAAAATTAGCTGGGCTCAGTGGCACATGCCTGTGATCCCAGCTACTTGGGAGGCTGAGTCAAGAGAACCGCTTGAATCTGGGAGGCAGAGGTTGCAGTGAGCCGAGATTGCGCCACTGCACTCTGGCTTGCGTGACAAAGTGAGACTCCATATCAAAAAATAAACAAATAAGTAAATAAATAAAGTTATGTAGAACCTTGATATAGTTAGAACTTTTTACTATAAGTTTAAATAGACTTGCAAAGTCTATAATTTCCAGCACTATTCTAACGTCAACACTTTAAAATAAAGCAGTCAGGCCGGGCGCAGTGGCTCACGCCTGTAATCCCAGCACTTTGGGAGGCCGAGGTGGGAGGATCACCTGAGGTCAGGAGTTTGAGACCAGCCTGGCCAACATGGAGAAACCCCATCTCTAAAAAAAAAAAAAAAGAAAAAGAAAAAGAAAAAGAAAAAGAAAAAAGAAAATAAAATAAAGCAGTCAGTTACTTGTTAAAATGTATCCATGGGATTATAAATGCCACAGTGATTTGATACCCACAATCATCCACTTTAAAAAATACACAAATAAACTTTTCTTAAACAGTTGAACATTTTTTATTGTTTCATTTTGTTCCTGAGCTTATATCTCCATTCTGCACGACCCTGGGAATGTCTTCATGCACCCCGGAATATCCAGAGTTCTCCGTGGAGTTGATCCATGACCTCTTCTCCACTTGCTCTCCTTGCCCTGGGTGACCAAGTTGACTCTGGTTTGGTCTCACAGGGTAATTTTCCAGGAAGATCCTGACCAGCTGGGTGTTTTCCCAGCCCAGTGACCCATGGAAATTTAGTTCCTGCCAGGGCACAGTGACTCATGCCTGTAATCCCAGCACTTTGGGAGGCCAAGGCAGGTGGATCATCTGAGGTTAGGAGTTTGAGACTAGCCTGGCCAGTATGGTGAAACTCTGTCTTTACTGAAAATACAAAAATTAGCCAGGCGTGGTGGTGTGCACCTGTAATCCCAGCTACTCTGGAGGCTGAGGCAGGAGAATTGCTTGAGCCTGGGAGGCAGAGGTTGCAGTGAGCCAAGACTGTGCCACTGCGGCAGGAGAATTGCTTGAGCCTGGGAGGCAGAGATTGCAGTGAGCCAAGACTGTGCCACTGCACTCCAGCCTGGGCAACAGAATGAGATTCCATCTCAAAAAGAAAAAATTCCTTTCCACTCTCGCTCACTCGTCAAAAGGGTTCTGAACTAAGGCCCTAGCATGCATGCAGGGACAAATAACATTCCTCAAACCTACAAACAATTGTTGTTTATATTTATTTATTATTTTAATTAATTAATTAATTCATTCATTTTTGAGACAGAGTCTAACTTTGTCATCCAGGCTGGAGTGCAGTGGCATGATCTTGGCTAACTGTAACCTCCGCTTCCTGTGTTCAAGTGATTCTCCTGCCACAGCCTCTGGAGCAGCTGGAATTACAAGTGTGTACCACCACGCCTGGCTAATTTCTGTATTTTTGGTAGAGATGGGGTTTTGCCATGTTGGCAAGCTGGTCTTGAACCAGCCTGGTTGTTGTTTATATTAAAAAGATCAATTCATATATCAATAGCTACACTTGTTGAGAGTTCATAATGTACTAGGCATGGTACTTTATATGCTTTACTGCCCCATAATCCTCAGGGTGCAGTTTACCTGATTTCTATACTACTAACCTATTTTACCAAAATCAGGAAACTGCCTTCTGAGACCAAACATCTAGTCCCATAAATCAAATTATTTATTAGCATCCAGGAATTTAATAGGGTAGGCACAATATTGTTTTCCAGACATCACTGATTACTCTTCACCAACCAGAAGCCACAATCAGAGCAAAGATACCTAAGATATTTTCATTGTGTAGAGACCTGGGACAAGGACATGCCTTAAACTCTATTTTTTTCATTAAATTCTTTATATTAAGTGGCTTTCAACTAACATCAACACAGGATAGAAGGTAGTGGAATAAACGCCTTGGGACCCCAAAGTGCTTCAGGATATGGAGTGCAGCACAGTCACATCAACCAAGAGAGGATGTCGCTGAAGAGGGGGAGGGCAGCTTAGAAGAGGCGCCGCTAGGGGACGGCAGAGCACAGCAGAGCCCGCGGGTTGCTGGAGCCACGCTGTGGTTCTGCAGCAGGAGCAAAACCGGAGAGATCCCCGCCCCAGAAGGACTCCTCTGATGCGGAGCCCTCGCTGCTGAGCACACAGCTTCTGTGAAAGGAAAGGCAGGCAGGTTGCCAGGCGAGTTGTGTGGCTCTGTCCAACGTGAGCCACATGTGTAATTTCAAGTTTTCTAGTAGCTACTTAAAAAAAAAAAAAAAAAGAGTAGGCCTGGCCCAGTGGCTCACTCCTGTAATCCCAGCACTTTGGGAGGCCAAGATGGGAGGATCACTTGAGGTCAAGAGTTCAAGACCAGCCTGGCCAATATGGTGAAACCGCCCGCCCCACCACCCGCCCCCACCGCCATCTCCACTAAAAATACAAAAATTAGCAGAGCATGGTGATGCACTACCATAGTTCCAGCTACTTGGGAGGCTGAGGTAGGAGAAGCCCTTGAACCCAGAAAGCAGAGGTTGCAGTGAGCTGAGATTGCACCACTGCACTCCAACCTGGGCAACAGAGTGAGACTCTGTTTCAAAAAAGTCAAAAAAAAAAAAAAAAAAGAATGGAAGAATGAAACAGGGGCCTTGCAGTGGCTCACACTGTAATCCCAGCACTTTAGGAGGCCGAGGCGGGCGGATCACCTGAGATCAGGAGTTCGAGACCAGCCTAACTAACATGGTGAAACTCCATTTTTACTGAAAATACAAAAATTAGCCAAGCGTGGTGACAGACACCTGTAATCTCAGCTGCTTGGGAGACTGAGGCAGGAGAATTGCTTGAACCCAGGAGGTGGAGGCAGTGAGCCGAGATCTCGCCATTGTACTCCAGCCTGGACAACAAGAGCAAAACTCTGTCTCAAAAAAGAGAATGAAACAGGTGTCTTGAATTTTAATTGTATTTCAATCCAACCGCATATATCCAAAAATGTTCTCATTTCAACATGTCATTAATCTAAAAATCATTCAGACACCTTACATTCTTTTTTGATACTCTTTTTTTTTTTTTTTTTTGATACAGAGTCTTGCTCTGTCACCAGGCTGGAGTGCAGTGGTGTGATCTCGGCTCACTGCAACCTCCACCTCCCAGGTTCAAGTGATTCTTCTGCCTCAGCCTCCATAGTAGCTGGGACTACAGGTATGCACCACCACGCCCAGCTAATTTTTGTATTTTTAGTAGAGAATGGGTTTCACCATGTTGGCCAGGACGGTCTCAATCTCTTGACCTCATGATCCACCTGCCTTGGCCTCCCAAAGTGCTGGGATTACAGGGGTGAGCCACCGCACCTGACAATTCTAAGTCTTTAGTATCAAAGGCTTTAGTATCAATTTGGACTAGACACATCTCAAGGGCTCAGTAGCCACTTGTGGCTATTGATAATTTTAGTCAGGTGAGTACCTGCTGTGGGACAAGGGCTTAGGAGGATTTCAGAGCATGCTTGGGAGATGTTTAGGCCCAGGGTTTCTCCCGGCCCTGCCCACAGCCCTGCCAGCCCACACCTCCCACACGCACTTCCTGGAGGCTGTCTCTCTCTTCACCCATCAGGCCTCCTCCTTGCTACATCACAGCTGCTTTCTTTTCTTTTCTTCTTTTTTTTTTTAATATGGGCAGATCAACACCTCATTGCGAAAGCAAAGCGCAACCCAGCCCGTCAGAGCTGCTTTCTAAAATGAAACTTCAGCCGGGCATGGTGGCTCATGTCTGTAGTCTCAGCTACTCGAGAGGCTAAGGTGGAAGGGTCACTTGAGCCCAGCAGTTTGAGACCAGCCTGTGCAACATAGTGAGACCCCCACTGGAAGGCTCAAGCTCCGCTGAGCGGCCTGTTTGGGGTTCTTCGCCCCCTGCCTGCACCCTACTTTTCCAGCCTCACCCTCAGTGTGTGGACTCTAGTTGTGTGGCCTTGGGAAAATGGCCTAAAGCTCTCTCTGGGTCTCAGTTTTGTCATCTAGAAAATGGAGATAATAAGAGTACTTGCCCAGTAAGGTTGATGTGGGGATTAAATTAGATACTTTAATTATAATAGTAAGAGCTAAATAAATGCTAACTTTCTAAAATCTAAGTTTCTTTTTTTTTTTTTTAAAGATGGGGTTTCACCATGATGGCCAGGCTGGTCTTGAACTCCTGACCTCAGGTGATCCACCCACCTCGGCCTCCCAAAGTGCTGGGATTACAGGCGTGAGCCACCATGCCCAGCCCTAAAATCTAAGTTTCTAAAATCTTTCCAACCTCTGCTCTGTGCACACCAGCTCTTCTCTCCCCAGCTGACCTCAGGCCTCTGTGTCTTTGTGGAGCCCTCTCCCCTGAGCAGCCTTTTCACTTGTCACCAGCAAACTCTGCTTCCTCAACCCTCAGGCCTCACCCTCAAGGCTCTCGCCTCTGTGAAGGCCTTTCAGCCGCCCCACCACCACCCAACCTGTCCTGCGCTCTGGGCCTGTATTCCAGCTCTCGGTTCAGGCCTCCCTGCAGACACCTGTCACGTGGCATCGCTGTGAGTTACGCTGGAATCCAGTTCCTCATACCAGGGTGGCAGCTTCCGCATGGTGACCAGGAGCAAGTCCAGGCCCAAGCTGAGGATCCCGACAGGCCGAGGCTTGATTTCCAGTTCTGTCACCTCCTTTGTGGGTGCCTCGGACAGAATGCTTGATTTACCGGGCCTCAAAGGTGTCCTGAGTGTTTTTGGCAATATGTGGTAAAGTTCCTGACACATGTTTAGTAGATGTTTCATAAATGCTGGTTTCTTATTACCAAGGACAACAACTGTGTTATATTTTTCTCTGAATTTAAAAAAAGATAGCTTCTGTATGGTCATAAAATGACATAATCAGTGCCCTGATAGGAAAGGCAATCTGGTGATATCCTTAAACATTTTAAAGACACTTGCCCTTTGACCCAGCAATTGCGCTTCTGGTGCTTCTAGGAAATTATCCTGCAAATACATTCCTATAGGTGAGATTTTGTATATGTACAAAATATTCACTATAGCAAAATACTGGAAGGCAGCAAAATGTCCAACGCTAGGGAACAGCTCAAAATTGTACTGTGTCCCCCAGGCCACTCCAGCTCCCTCTAGCCTCCTTGCTGTTATTCAGCTATTGAAAGGCTTCAGGGTCTTGGCCCTTGCTCTTCCCTCTGCCTGAGGAATGCGCCAGTATATCCTCATCTCCTTCAGATGTTTACTCCCACGCAGGTCCGCTCCAGGAGGCCTTCCCTAACAATCACTTTCAAATAGCAATGTCCCCTCTCATCATTACCCAGTCTCTTCCCTGCTTCAATTTTCTCCATAACATATTTATTGCCATCCAAAAATCTTATTCTAAAATTTCCTAAATTTTTCTTTTGATTTAAATGGATAATACGTTTCATGGTTCAAAATTCAAAGCTGGGCTCCATCTTCTGCTATTTCAAACAGTATTGCAGTGAGTAATCTTGTGCCTGTATCACTGTTTACTTACAGATGAGGCTCTAGGCTAAAGCCTCAGAAGTGAGGTTGCTGGGTCAAGTAAGTGCATTTATAATTTTATGTGTTAATTTTTAAACTTTTTCCTGCTCCCTGACTAGAATGTAAGATCCATAGGAGGGCAGAGATTCTTTTTTTTTTGAGATGGAGTTTTGTTCTTGTTGCCCAGGCTGGAGTGCAGTGGTGTGATCTTGGCTCACCACGACCTCTGCCTCTCCAGTTCTCACGCCTCAGCCTCCTGAATATCTGGGATTACAAGCATGTGCCACCATACCCGGCTAATTTTGTATTTTTAATAGAGACGGGGTTTTCTCCATGTTGGTCAGGCTGGTCTTGAACTCCCAACCTCAGGTGATCTGCCCGCTTTGGCTTCCCCTCCAAAGTTCTGGGATTACAGGCATGAGCGACTGTGCCTGGACGGCAGGGATTCTTAAACTTTTACTCATTGTTGTATCCCCAGTCCTTCAAACAAGGACATGGCATAGAGTAGGTACTCAATAATACACGTTGAATGAACGAATGACCCCACTCCGGGATGCTTGAAGAGTTACTTCTGACAACCATTTCAAACTCTGTCTCCTTCCCAGCCACAGGGCTGTGGATCCTTAGAGACCTTTGAAAGCAGCAGATGGTCCCATTGTCTCTTCCAGAAGTCACAGCGCTTTTTCCTCAGCATATACAGGGGTGCCATTCTGTGTGTGTGTGTGTGTGTGTGTGACATAGTCTCACTCTGTAGCTGGGCTGGAGTGCGGTGGTGTAATCTTGGCTCACTGCAACCTCCACCTCCTGGGTTCAAGCAATTCTCTGGCCTCAGCCTCCGGAGTAGCTGGGATTATAGGCGTGCACCACCACGCCCAGATAATTTTTGTGTTTTTAGTTGTGACAAGGTTTCACCATGTTGGTCAGGCTGGTCTTAAACTCCTGACCTTGTGATCTTCAGCCTCTCAAAGTGCTGGGATTATAGGTGTGAGCCACTATGCCTGGCCAGGATGCCAGTCTAAGGCCTGGCTGTTCTCTACCTCTGCTTCCCTTTCTTTATACTCAGGAAGGCATTAAAAAAGTATATCTTTAAAAAAATAAATTAATAAATAAAAACAAAAGCTGGGCGCAGTGGCTCATGCCTGTAATCCTAGCACTTTGGGAGGTCGAGATGGGCAGATCACCTGAGGTTTGGAGTTCGAGACCAGCCTGACCAATATGGTGAAACCCCCATCTCTAAAAAAAAAAAAGTTATATCTTGGCCAGTAGTGTTGACTTACACCTGTAATCCTAGCACTTTGGGAGGCTGAGGTGGGTGGACCACCTGAGGTCAGGAGTTTGAGACCAGCCTGGCCAACATGGTAAAACCCCGTCTCTACTAAAATTACAAAAATTAGCCGGGCGTGGTGGTGTGCAACTGTAGTCCCAGCTACTCAGCAGGCTGAGGTGGGAGAATCACTTGAACCTGGGAGGTGGAGGTTGCAGTGAGCTGAGATTGCGCCACTACACTCCAGCCTGGATGACAGAACCACACTCCATCTAAAAAAAAAAAAAAAAAAAAAAAGTACATCTTGGCTAACACAGTGGCCGACACCTGTAATCTCAGTACTTTGAGAGGCCAAGGCAGGAGGATCACATGAGCCCAGGAGTTGGAGACCAGCTTGGGCAATATAGCGAGACCTTGTCTCAAAAAAAAAAAAAACCAAAAAGATAAAGTATATCTACCAAGCAGCTTGCATCATTTTACCTCTAAATTCCCTTCCCTGACTACAATTTCCTCTTTTCTAAAAATTTACAAAATTACCAAATACTTGAAGAATTATCAGGTGTCAGAGAAAATGGGAAATTTTTCAGAAGTGAAATTCATTCATGGAGTGAGTGGTAATTTTGTGCCAGACCAGCCCCATGCAGGCAGTGAGGATGGAGATGAGATGAAAAATTGTCCCTGCTGTCAAGGAGCTCATCGCTCACAGGAATAAAGCACAGGAACAGTTTTCTTGAGGGCAGGGACTGTATCTTCTCATATTGCTGTCCCAGTTTTCAGCACAGTGTCTGGAACATTCCAAATGTTACTCTCCTTTCCTCCCCTCCAACAAAAAATTAGCTGGCTAAGATTTCAGTTCCCCAAGCATCTAGAACAACAGTGAAGAGGTTGACCTGAGTAATTATTTGATTTTTCCTCATCCGTCAAAAGGACCGCTTTTGTTAGCTGGTTTGTTGACTTTTGCTTTCATGTGTCTGGGTGTGTCTGTTGATATTTGTGAGTCAACTGTTTAACTGCAAGGAACTTGGCCATTCTGATTCTAGTCGTTCCTCTCTGAGTCCTTGAGTAAGTCAATACCCAAGTCAGTATTAGGACTTTTGCCTCCTGGGCTCTCAGGTTTCAGGGGAGTGAGAAGGCAGAAGGGGTTAAAATCTGAAACCAGACCAGTCTGGGTTCTAATCCCGGCCTGACAACTTACTAGCTGGGAGGTCTTGGGCAGCTGAGACTAAAGCTCCTTTCATGTCTTTCCAGCCCTGTCTGCTCTTCCTGCTCCCTACCCCTCATAACCAACCACCCCAATAAAGAGAGGGAAGAGGTAAAGTCCAGAGCCCAGGACTCAGGGCTGGGCAGGAGGCAGAGCTTCCATGAGGCAGTCTGTGCCTGAAGCCAGCCATCTCATTCATGTTCATGGTCAAGGGCTCTTTACAACAAAACCTGGGGTTCCCGGCTGAAGATTGTTTCTGAGGATCTTTTGTGGATACAGCTCCAAACACCTTTTGGCTCCTAACCTAAACTTTTTGAACTTTCTGAGAGGTTCAGATATAAATTAGAGCATTGTTTTGCTATCTTTAATCCCATCTGGCACTCACGTATCCATAGCCTGTGTAACCAGGGGAGCTCTTAACAAAGTTTTGTAAACAGAAAGATACAGAAGATTTCTAGACCCTGGACACCTGCTTCAGTGTTTCTGCAGGAACAGGGGATCTCAAATTTCTATATTGACTGGACCACCAAGAAAAGGTCCTGTAAGACCTAAAAAAACTGGAGATAATCTTTTGACTCTAAAAAAACCTGAAGATTTGAGAGAGGTTGAAGCAGCCTGAACTTGAAAGCAATCCAAATGATTATTTTAAGAGGCAATAGTGACTAAGACAATGAATTTGGCCTTCAAGCAGGAACAAAACAGTCGCTGTAGATTTTGGATGGTGTTCGGATCAGTAGAGAAGGAAATATAATTCCAGGTCCCTAAACTGAGGCTGACTAAATGGGAGTGTTCAACTGTAGCCTGGGAGAGATATAAGAGAGATATATAAAGTAAATGCGATAAATATACTTTGGGTCTAGATTTAAACATGCCAACAGTAAAAAGAAAAAAATAATAAGATATTTAGGGAAATTTGAAAATTGACTAGATATTTGAGATTGACTTGATCTTGCTAATCATTGAAGTTGAGTGATGATGGGTACACGACGTTCATTTTGCAATTTATTTTCTACTTTGGCATATGTTGAACTTTTTCTCAAAGTAAAATAAAATAAGGTCAATAAAGAAAAAAACGAAATAATTTAAATATTCAGTGTAAGTTCTTCTCTGTTCTTACATATCAGTTGCTTAAAATCATGGCACAGTTTCATATTTGGATCACAATTTTCTGGTATAGTTTTGTGTTTTTCCTGGAGTTTCTTGACACTTTTCCTATTCCTTTTTGAGAGAAGAACTGTGTTCTTTCTTTACCATATGACTAAGAGCTTCTAGCTTCTTAATTGTACTATCTATGGACTGAAATTCACTTTTTTCTTAAAAACATTTTAGACTGTTATCAGAGTCTTCTGCTTCCATGCTCTAATTTAAATAAAATATTTCCTGGCAGTTATTATTGTGGGATTTCTTTTTCAATGTGTATGTGAGTTAGTTCTGTTGTTTCTTGGTTACTATGTGACTTAGGTGAGGCTCCCCAGGACAGGCTTCCTGGGACAGGGATTTTGGTGACAGTGACCAACTGAGGGAGTGATCTCAAGAGAAGAGGAGGGAGGGAAGCAGGATGGGGGTGTTGGGAAGAAAGCTAAGCTAGGAAGTGTTCTTGGCTGGAGACCAGCTTCACCCTGGTCCCACCTTGAGTCAGGGGGCATTTTGCACAGGAACTCACAGCAGCTGGGAATGGGTACGGCAGCCTGGTGAAAGGGATTTAAGGGGACTGACAGCACCATGTACAACTCTGGGGTCTGCAAATTTGAGCATGCACCACATCACTTGGAAGGCTGGTAATGACACAGCCTGCTGCCCTCAACCCCCAGAGTTTCTGACTCAATAGATCGGGAGGGGCCCTACATTTGCATTTTTTTTCTTTTGACATGGAGTCTCACTCACTCAGTCGCCCAGGCTGGAGTGTAGTGGCACGATCTCAGCCCACTGCAACCTCCGCCTCCTGGGTTCAAGCGATTCTCCTGCCTCAGCCTCCCTAGGAGCTGGGATTACAAGCACCTGACACCACACCCAGCTAGTTTTTGTATTTTTAGTAGAGACAGGGTTTCACCATGTTGGCCAAGCTGGTCTTGAACTCCTGACCGATCCGCTTGCCTCCCAAAGTGCTAGGATTACAGGCCTGAGCCACCGCCTCCGGCCGCATTTGCATTTTTAACATCTTCCCAGATGCTGTTTCTGGAACTGTATTTTGAGAATCATAGCACTACATTATATCTGATTTTTTTTTTTTCTGGATTACAAGCTGAAATAATTTTTTTCAGCAAAAGCACGTGGCTGGCCAGGTGCAGTGGCTCACACTTTGGGAGGCCGGGATGGGCAGATCACTTCAGCACCATGAGTTCGAGACCAACCTGGGCAACAGGGAGAAACCTCATCTCTACAAAAAATACAAAAATTAGCCAGGTGTGGTGGTGCACACCTGTAGTCCCAGCTACTTGGGAGGCTGAGGTGGGACCATCAGTTGAGCCCAGGAGGTCGAGGCTGCAGAGAACTGTGATGGTGTCACCGTACTCTAGCCTAGGCCACAGCAAGTCTCAAAAAAAAAAAAAAAAAAAAAGAAAAGAAAAGAAGGCCGGGCATGGTGGCTCATGTTTGTAATACCAGCACTTTGGGAGGCAGAGGCGGGTGGATCACCAGGTAGGGAGTTCATAGACCAGCCTGGCCAACCCAGTGAAACCCCGTCTCTACTAAAGCTACAAATTAGCTGGCCCGGTGGCACGTGCCTGTAATCCCAGCTACTCAGAAGGCTGAGTCAGGAGAATCGTTTGAACCTGGGAGTCGGAAGTTGCAGTGAGCCTAGATGTTGCTACTGCACCCAGCCTGGCGACAGAGCGAGGTGACATCTCAAAAAAAAAAAAAAAAGAAAAGAATGTGTGGGAGGTAAATTTTATTTTATTTTATTATTTTTTAAAAAGATGGGGTTTCACCATATTGGTCAGGCTGGTCTCGGACTCCTGACCTCAAGTGATCCACCCACTTCAGCCTCCCAAAGTGCTGGGATTACAGGCGTGAGCCATCGCGCCCGGCGGGAGGTAAATTTTATTAGTTCTCACAATTTTGCCCCTAAGTTTGTTTTGTGGCTTAGCTGTTCAAAACCATTTCCCCTTAGAGCTACGCAGACCATTGTTTTATAGCTTCTAGCTTCAGAGAAGCCCTGTGCTAATTTCATCTTTATTCCCTTACAGATCATGTTTGTTTGTTTCTAATTTCCAGAAGGTCTTAGACTTTCTGAAAACTCATGAATCCCTAGGATTCTGCTCAGCATTCAATGGACACTTTTAATCTAAAGACTCATTTTTTGTTGTTACTGCTCTTGGAAATTTTCTTCTATTATTTCCCTGATTATTTTCTTACCTCTATTTTCTTTTTTCTCTCCGGAATTCTCATTAAACAGATATCAGACCTCCTGAATTAATGCTTGATGACTTGAGTTTTTCCGCCTATTTAAAAAAATTGTGGCTGGGCATGGTGGCTCAAGTTTGTAATTCCAGCACTTTGGGAGGCTGAGGCCAGGGGATCACTTAAGCCCAGGAGTTCAAAATGAGCCTGGACAACATAGTGAGACCCTGTCTCTACAAAAAGTAAAAAATTAGCCAGGTATGGTGGCATGCACCTGTAGTCCTAGCTACTTGGGAGGCTGAGGTAGAAGGATCATACGAGCCTAGGTGGTCAAGGCTGCCATGAGCCATGATTGTGCCACTGCTCTCCAGCCTTGGTGACAGAGTGAGACCTTGTCTTTAAAACAAAACAAAACAAAACAAAGTGGGCTGGGCGCTGTAATGCCAGCACTTTGGGAGGCCGAGGCAGGCAGATAACTTGAGGTCAAGAGTTCAAGACCAGCCTGGCCAACATGGCAAAACCCACTTCTACTAAAAATACAATACAAAAATTAGCTGGGCGTGGTGGTGTGTACCTGTAATCCCAGCTATGCGGGAGGCTGAGGCAGGAGAATTACCTGAACCCAGGAGGTGGAGGTTGCAGCGAGCCTACATCACGCCACTGCACTCTAGCCTGGTGACAGAGTGAAACTCCGTCTCAAAAAAAGAAAAAAAGTATAAAACATTATTTTTTGTTTCTATATTTTTGGAGAACTATATAACTTTTTTTTTTAGACAGAGCTTCATTTTGTTGCCCAGGCTGGAGTGCCGTTGGCTCACTGCAACCTCCATTCCCAGGTTCAAACAATGCTGTCCTGCCTCAGCCTCCAGAGTAGCTGGGATTACAGACATGTGCCACCACACCCAGCTAGGTTTTGTATTTTTAGTGGAGAGGTGGGGTTTCTCCATATTAGCCAGGGCCTCAGACTCCTGACTTCCGGTGATTCGTCTCTCTCGGCCTCCCAAATTGTTGGGATTACAGGTGTGAGCCACCGCGCCCAGCCACTTTTTAAAGTAAATTTTTTATTTTGGGATAATTTTAGATTTGAAGAAGGCTGGGCATGATGGCTCACGCTTATAATCCCAGCACTTTGGGAGGCCACGATGGGTGGATCATTTGAGGTTAGGAGTTTGAGGCCAGCCTGGCCAACATGGTGAAATCCCATCTCTTCTAGAAATACAAAAATTAGCTGGGCATGGTGGCAGGCGCCCGCGGTCCCAGCTACTTGGGAGGCAGAGGCTACAGTGAGCTGAAATGGTGCTACTGCACTCCAGCCTGGGCAACAGAGTGAGACTCTGTCTCAAAAAAAAAAAAAGTTGCAAAGATAATATACGAAGTTCCCATATACCCTTCACCCACTTTCCTCTAATGTGAGCATCTCACGTAACCGTGTTCCATCAAAACTAAGAAGTTAACATTTATATATTACTATTAATGAAACTCCAGATTGTCACCAGTTCTCCTACTAATGTCCTTTTCTGTTCCAGGACCCAATCCCATATACCCCACTGTATTTAGTCCTCATGTCTCCTTGGTCTTCTCTGTGATAATTTTTGAGTCTTTTCTTGTTTTTTAAAGTCACTTTGACAGTTTTAAGAGGGCTGGTAAGGTATTCCATAGAATGTTCCTCAATTTGGAATTTTTCTCATGATTAGACTGGAGTTAGGCATTTTGGGGGAGAATATAACAAAGGTGGAGTGTTCAGCTCATCACATGCTATCAGCTGGTGACATAACCTTGATCACTTGATTAAAGCAGCGTTTGCCACATTTTTTCCACTTTAAAGTTACTATTTTTTCCCCAATCCGTACTCTGGTCTTTGGAAATGAGTCACTAAGTCCAGCACACATTCAAGGGAGCAGGGCCAATTCAGCTCCATCTGGAGGGGAGAGTATATCTATATATTATTTGTTATTCCCCTGTAAGGAAGATCTGCCCTTTCCCACTATGTATTTATTTATTCAACCATGTATTTAGATCACTCCAGACTCATGTTTATTTATTTTATACTTTGGGTTACAATCCAATATGACATTATTTATTTTTTTGCTAATACTGTTCCGGTTTTGGCTGTTGAGAGCTCTTTCAGGTTCCTTTTTTTTCAGTACTTCCTTATTTGCTGGCCCTAGCTTCTAGACTTTTTAATTATATTTTTTATCTGGGCAATCATGTTTTTTATTTCCTAGGACTCTTTCATGTTGTCTAATTGATCCCTTTATTAGCATAATGCCCTTTCTTGTTTAATGAATCCAATATAATCTCAAATTAGAATTTGTTTCTTATTGTAATATTGAAAATGCTATTTACTGGATTTAAATGAGTGGGATTACTCTCTAGATAAAACATGGAAGACTTAATTATATTTATAGAACATATGTAAATATTATAACTCTTGGCAATATAAGAATATAACTATCAGTGTCAGAAGGCTGAAGTAAAGGAAGAGAGATCAAACACTGCACAGATGCTAGCTTTTTCATTTTACATAGTATAAACCAAGAGATACTATCTTGGCCGGGCACGCTGGCTCATGCCTGTAATCCCAGCACTTTGGGAGGCCAAGGCAGGAGGATCGGTTGAGCCCAGGAGTTCAAGACCAGCCGGGGCAACATGTTGAGACCTCATCTGTATTACAAAAAAAATTAAAAAGAAAAGAAAAGGAAAAAAAAAAAAGACAGATACTATAAAGTGGATAGAAATGAAAATAAAAGTTTTAAGCAATCATCAGTCAACAGGAGAATAACACTATAACAACATAGAAAAGATTGGGATATGAGCATTAACGTAAGTGAGCAAATGTCTTTTTTCTTGAGAAGAGTCAATTCAAATGGATAAATCAAGAAATTGTTAATTAATTAATCAAATGTTAATTCAAATGGATAAATCAAGAAATTGAGGTATATGCATATCAATCGGATTTGTGGCACAAGCCATCATAGCTAAAAGCAGAAAAGGTGAAAATGAAATGTTTAGCTTTGCGAAGTGGCAGTATCGTAGCCAATGAGGTTTATCCGAGGTGAGATTATTGCTAATAGAAAACTTTTCCCAATATCCTGCCGTGACGACTTGCAATACAGTAGGCACTGGCAATCTCTGACAGTCTCTATGGAGACAGATTTAAAAAAAAAAAAAAATGAAGTGTTTTTACGAGGGAGGGGATAGGGCATTGTGGGATGGGTGGGGTGAGACTTGACTTTTCTCTAACATTCTATATTGAAACTTAAAAAAAATACTTTAATAAAAATAATTAAAACGTACATAAATGTTGACTGTAGAAATATGCTGGTGCTTGATACAATGTGCAGGGTGGACAGGGGTATAATGGGGTTAGACGGGGCAAGAAAGGTATCTTCCTATTTGGGAGAGGTGCGAAGTGTGCAGGGAGGGGATGTAGCTGTAAAAAAACAGCCCACCTTTGGTTGAGGGAGTCCCAGAGGGCAGGGCCCTTTCTCTGCTCTTAAGCATGCTCGTCATCCAACTATTTACCTAACGCTTCCTAAGCTTCAGACTCTGTTTTGGGGATGAGGGTATGGAGCCATCTTTGCTCTGCACATTTAAACCAATCATTGCAAAAAGACTGCTGACCCTAGGGTTGGCAGTCCCCGCCATGGGAGATGTATAGTCCATCCCTTTCTGATCAAGGAGGCTGGAGGATTCCCAGGAGGTGTGGTATCCAACCATCCTGCTCAGGACTGTCCTAGTTTAAAAACTCATAGTCCTATGTCCCAGGAAACCCCCACCCCACCCCCCACCATCTGGGCAACGCTGTGCAGTTGATCACCCTTCCAAGGGGCAATTCCGGCCCAGTCTCTCATTCTTCCTCCATCTTGGTTCTGCTGGAGGAGAATCTCTAGAGCCCCTAGCATGATCTGCTTTCTCAATTTTGGAGGGTCCACAGTGGTTGGAGGGTTGGGGACAGTGCAGATCAGGGAGCTAGTAGTGCTGATTTTCTGGATAAAGGAAAGGAAAGAGAGGATTCCAGCAAAGGGAACTAGAAGTGGGAATCAAGTAAGGGAGGGTGATCGCTCATCCTCCAGAATGAGCATATCTAAAAGCATACAGTTTGGGCTAGGTGCGGTGGCTCACACCTGTAATCCCAGCACTTTGGAGGCTAAAGGGGATGGATCACCTGAGGTCAGGAGTTTGAGACCAGCCTGGCCAACATGGTGAAACCCTGTCTCTACTAAAAATACAAAAATTATCTGGGTGTGGTAGCGGGCACCTGTAATCCCAGCTACTCAGGAGGCTGAGGCAGGAGAATTGCTTGAACTTGGGAGGTGGAGGTTGCAAAATACTGAGATCACACAGTTGCACACCAGCCCGGGCGACAGAGCGAGACTCTGTCTCAAAATAAATAAATAAAATGTGCAAGTGTTACAGCTCTTTTAGAATTTGTCTAGCAGGCTTTCTGGTTTTTGCCGGAAAGCCCCTCTCACAAAAAAAAAAAAAGAAAAGAAAAGAAAAGAAAAAAAATGTGTAAAAAGCATATAGTTTGGCCCTGGGACAGATTGTTACGCCCACCCCATTTCTTAAAATGCATTTATTCAATGAATATTTATTGGGCACCTACTCTGTATTAGGCTCTGATTATTCAGTTACTTTGTACTCACTAAGTAATCAGCTCTGTTCTAGGCTCTGGGGATGCAGCCGGAAACCAGGCAAATACAGACCCAGATGCAAAGCTTACAATCCAAAAGGGGATGCTGACAATTGACCATATTCTTATGGGCCTATTTCCATCCCATTAACCTATTTGTCTGTCCTTCGACTAGTACCATTCAGTTGTTTTTTTTGTTGTTGTTGTTTGTTTGTTTGTTTTTTTTTTTGAGACACTCTTGCTCTATTGCTCAGGCTAGAGTGCAGTGGTGCAATCTCAGTTAACTGCAACTTCCACCTTCTGGGTTTGAAGTGATTCCTGTGCCTCAGCCTCCCAAGTAGCTGGGATTACAGGTGCACGCCACCATGCCCAGCTAATTTTTGTATTTTTAGTAGAGACGAAGTTTCACCATGTTGGCCAGGATGGTCTTGATCTCTTGACCTCGTGATCCACCTGCCTAAGCCTCCCAAAGAGCTGGGATTACAGGTGTGAGCCACCGCGCCGAGCCACCGCGCCCAGCCTGGAATGTCCTTCTTTATCTCAGATAATAATCCTCGTCTTGAGTTTTACTTCTCGGACATTAATTTAACTATACCAGCCTTCTTTTGCTCACAGTTTTCATGATATCTTTTTCCATTCTTTTATTTTCTAACAATCTGTAAAGTGCTTTTTTTCTTTTTTCTTGAGACAGAGTCTTGCTCTGTCACCCAGGCTTGAGTACAGTGGTGTGATCTCAGCTCACTGCAATCTCTGCCTCCCGGGTTCAAGGGATTTTCCTGCCTCAGCCTCCCAAGTAGCTGGGATTACAGGCGCCCGCCACTATGCTCGGCTAATTTTTGTATTTTTAGTAGAGACAGGGTTTCACCATGTTGGCTAGGCTCGAACTCCTGATCTTAGGTGATCCGCCCGCCTCCACCTCCCAAAGTCCCAGGGTTATAGGTGTGAGCCACTGCGCCCTGCCTAAAGTGCATTTTCTGAAGGCAGTATACAGTTGAGTCTTACTTTTTTATTCTTTTAATTAGAATGTTTAGTCCATATATATTTAATGCAGTTTTTATACGGTAAGATTTAGATCTACAATTTTGCTGTGTTTCTTTTTTGTCCCATATGTTTTTTGTTCTCTTTTTCCTTTCTGTCCTCTTTCAGGTTAATCAAATATTTTTAGTACTTCATTTAAATTTACCTACTTCCTGTATTTTTAAGTGATTGCTCTGGGGATTACGATACACATCCATAACCTATCACAGTTTATTTAGAATAAAATATATGGGCTGGGTGCAATGGCTCTCTCCTGTAATCCCAGCACTTTGGGAGGCTGAGGCAGACAGATACCTGAGGTCGAGTTCAAGACCAGCCTGGCCAACATGGTGAAATCCCGTGTCAGCTAAAAAATACAAAAAGTAGCTGGGCATGGTGCACTGCACTCCAGCCTGGGCAACAGAGCAACACTCTGTATTAAAAAAAAAAAAAAAAAGACCAGCCCAGGCAACGTGGTAAAACCCCGTCTCTACAAAAATACAAAAAATTAGCCGGGCATGATGGCAGGTACCTGTCATTCCTGCTACTCAGGAGGCTGTGGTGGGAGAATTGCTGGAACCCGGGAGGCAGAGATTGCGTCATTGCACGCCTGCCTGGGCGATGGAGGGAGACTCTGTCTCAAAGGAAAAAAAAAGATATGAACCTTATAACAATAGAATTCAATTAATCTCCTGTCTTTTATGCTATTGTTGCCACACATTTTACTTCTACATGCATTAAAAACTCCATAACAAAATATTATTTTTATGTTTACCAGTCAATTAAAAGTAGATAAAAAAATATTTGTTCATATATTTGTCCATATACTCACTGTTTCTAGTGTTCTTTCATATCCTTCTACAGATCTAACTTTTGGGGGACAGACATGGTGACGTGCCTGTAAAGCCAGCACTTTGGGAGGCTGTGACAGGAGGAGTTTGAGACCAGCCTGGGGAACATAATGAGACCTCCGACTCCACACACATACAAGATTAGCTGGGCATTGTGGCACATTTTGGACTCAATCAATCCTCCGTCCTCAGCCTCCCAAAGTGCTGAGATGACTGGGAGTGAGCCACTGCCTCTAGCAGCATTTCTTACTCTGCAGGTCTGCTGGCAATTAATGCTCTCTGTTTTCGCTTATCTGAAAAGATCTTTATCTCACTGGACTGACAGGTTTTTGTTTATTTTTCAGCACTTTAAAGATGGTATTTTATTGTTTCCTAGCTCCATGGTTTCGGATGAGAAGTCAGATTTCATTTGTATTGTTTCTCTATATGCAATCTGTTAAAATAGGTCTTTTTCTGTGGCTACTTGCAAGACTTTCTCTTTCTTTTTGGTTTTTAGTAGTTTGATTATGACATGTTTAGGTATTGTTTTCTTTGTATTTCTTATACTTGGATTTTGCTAAACTTTTTGGATTTCTAATGAGGGTTTTCATCAAATTTATGAAATTCAAATACTTTTTCTGTCCCATTCTCATCTCTTTTTTCTGGGACTGAAATTACATGACTTAAGTTCTGCAAGTCAGTGAGACAATCTTTTCTCTCTCTTTATTCTTCAAATTGGATAATTTACATCTATCTTCAAGGTCACTCACTCTTTCTTCTGATAGTAAGCCCAGTGATTTTTTTTATTTCAAATATTGTATTTTGAATTATAGATGTTCTATCTGGTTCTTTTTAAATATGTATTTTTTGGCCAGGCATGGTAGCTCATGCCTGTAATCCCAACACTCTGGGAGGCCAGGGCAGGTGGATCACTTGAGGTCAGGAGTTCGAGACCAGCCTGGCCAACATGGTGAAACCCCGTCTCTACTAAAAATGCAAAAATTAGCCAGGTGTGGTGGCACACATCTGTAATTCCAACTACTCAAGGAGGCTGAGGCAGGAAAATTGCTTGAATCTGGGAGGCAGAGGTTACAGTGAGCTGAGATCATGCCACTCCACTCCAGCCTGGGTGACAGAGTCAGACTCTGTCTCAAAAAAAAAAAAGGTTGAGTATTTCTTATCTAAATTATTTGACACCAGAAGTGTCAAATATCTAGTTTCTGGGGTCTGGTGCTGGAGATAGTGTGGATGTGAACTCTGGTGTCCATTGTTCCACAGTGGCAGCTACCTGAATATATGGCCAATATTTTTGTTGTATATTTAAGTCTGCCAGAATTGGTTTTTGTTGATTGCAAACAAGAACTTCGAAATGTCCACCTAGTGATAAGTACCTATAATCCCACCTTAGGAAAATAGGGACTGGAGAGCTTGTTAGACAAACCTAAAACAGGCCCTGAGCCACACTGGGGAGCTGCCCTGTCCCCAGCCACACCAGGGAGCCTGCTTCCTCAGGATAGAGCCCCATCTTCCTTTCCAGTCCCTCCCGGCTCCTCTGCTTTGGCCACAGATCCATCTGAATTCCCGCAAGCATTGTGCCCTTTCCTTCCTTCCTGGCTTTGCAGCTGTTGCGTGTCCTCTCCCTGGAATGCAGTTATCATTTCTCTCTCTGAATTGCTGACACCATATCCTAACTGGTCTTCCTGTCTGCATCCCTTCTGGTGCATGTCCCATCCATTCTTCACACATAAGCTGAGCATCTTCTCCAAATGCATGTCTGAGCATGTCACCTCTCTGCTCAGCTTCTTCATTGATTCTTGGATGAAGAACAAATTGCTTACATGACCCTCTTGTTCCTGGTTACCCCTCCAACTTTACTGGGAGGCACTTAGAAGGTAGTCTGGGACTGGGTAGCTGTGGATTGAGGTGGACAAGAAAGGAGCCAAGGATCACACTCAGATTTCTGGTTGGGCAGAGGTAGGGAAGCTCCTTAGTTTCTCAATTTCTAACATCTCAAAGCAGCACATCAGTCAACCTCGAGTCCTTTTTTTGAGATGGAGTCTTACTCTATTGCCTCAGCTGGAGTGCAGTGGCATGATCTCGGCTCACTGCAGCCTCCACCTCCTGAATTCAAGAGATTCTCCTGCCTCAGCTTCCAGAGTAGCTGGGATTACAGGCGCTCACCACCATGCCTGGCTGATCTTTGTATTTTTAGTAGAGACGAGGTTTCACCATTTTGGCCAGGCTGGTCTCAAACTCCTTACCTCAGGTGATCCACCCACCTTAGCTTCCCAAATTGCTGAGATTACATTGCACCCAGCTCAAGTCCTTTGTTGAACAAGGAGCTAAGAACTCATCGACTCACTCACTTACATTTCAGTCTGATTTTAGTCTGACTTTAGTCTGACACTCAGCTATCTGAGCAGCTATGCACAAGCTTTGGGTTTGAGTCCTTGCTCTACTTTTCACTTCCAAATATATGCTACACCCTTGGCTTAGGCAACTTCCTTTGTAAAGTTTTGTGTTCTCATAAAAAAAAGCAGACATAATACTTCCTTTCTCTCTCTCTCTCTCTCTCTCTCTCTCTCTCTCTCTCTCTCTCTTTAAAGAGACAGGGACCAGGCACAGTGGCTCACGCCTGTAATCCCAACATTTTGGGAGGCTGAAGTGGGTAGTTCACCTGATGTCAGGAGTTCAAGACCAGCCTGACCAACAGGGATAAACCCCATTTCTACTAAAAATACAAAATTAGCCAGGTGTGGTGACCAATGCCTGTAATTCTAGCTACTCAGGAGGCTGAGGCAGGAGAAGCGCTTGTACCCAGGAGATGGAGATCACGGTGAGCGGAGATCATGCCATTGCACTCTAGCCTGGGCAACAAGAGCAAAACTCCATCTGAAAGAAAGAAAGAAAGAAAGAAAGAAAGAAAGAGAGAGAGAGAGAGAAAGAAAGAAAGAAAAAGAGAGAGAGAAAGAAAGAAAGAAAGAAAGAAAGAAAGAAAGAAAGAAAGAGAAAGAAAGAAAGAGAAAGGGAAGGAAGGAAGGAAGAGTGAGAGAGAGAGACAGGGGTCCCTCTCTGTTGCACAGGCTGGAATGCAGTGGTACAATCACAGCTCACGGCAGCCTCAAACTCTTGGGCTAAAGGAATCCTCCTTCCTCAGTCTTCCGAGTAGTTAAGACTACAGGCACACACCACCAAACCCAGCTAATTTTTTGCTTTTTATTTTTTTAGAGATGGGTCTCACTATGTTGCCCAGGCCGGTCTCAAACTCCTGGGCTCCAGCAATCCTCCTGCCTCAGCCTCCCAAAGTGCTGGGATTATGGCACGAGCCACCACACCCAGAAACTCCCTTTCTCATTTTTTAATAAGAAATGATTGTGAGTGGTAAATTTCAGGCATGTGACTAGCCCTAGTTGGAACACAGTTGGAGATGACCATCTCCTATGAGCCTCAGCTGTAGAATCCATCTGCCTTTGAGCAGAATCACTGTTGCTCAGGTGGAGGATGTAAAACAAATGGGTCGACATGAAGAATGGAGCCCTCCAGTCCTCTAGACTGTGACGTCCCTTGGAGAAATACATGGAGAGTTGGAACAGAAGGACCCTGACCCAAACCTCTGAGTCATCCTGGATCCTCCATTATCCACAGCCAGTCCCTCAGTAGCTGCTGGTAGCTCCACTTCCAAATATATCCTTGAACCCAGCCAGGTGTGATGGCTCACACCTGTAATCCCAGTACTTTGGATGGGAGGCTAAAGAGAAAGGATTGCTTCAGGCCAGGAGTTCAAGACCAACCTGACTAACATGGCAAAAACCTGTCTCTACTAAAAATACAAAAATTAGCTGGGCATGGTGGTGCACACCTGTAATCCCAGCTACCTCAGGAAGCTAAGGCACTAGAATCGCTGGAACCCCGGAGGCGGAGGTTGCAGTGAGCCAAGATTGTGCCACTGCATTCCAGCATGGGCAACTGAGTAAGACTGTCTCAAAAAACAACAAAAAAACTGCTTCCCAAATATATCCTGAAACCCTTTTACTTCCTTCATTTCTGTGGCCAGCACTCTTGCCCAAAACCCTACCCTGACAACTGTAATAATGGGATGCCCTGCCTCTGCTCTTGTCCCATACCAAGTCACCTCCATTCAACAGCCAGAGTGACCTTTAGAAATGTATAGCAGAGCCGGGCACAGTGGCTCATGCCTGTAATCCCAGCACTTTGGGAGGCGGAGGCGGGCAGATCACAAGACAGGAGATCAGGACCATCCTGGCCAACACAGTGAAACCTCATCTCTTAAAAAAATAAAAGTAATAAAAACAAATAAAAAATTTTAAATGTATGGAGATACTGGTACATATGGAGTACCAGTATGGCAGATACTTTCACGGGCAGATACTTTCACGGGCTCCCCAAACTCCCCACCCCACACGTCCTGTGTGACCCGGGCCTGCTGTTTCACCTGCGCCACCCCTTGCCTGCTCAGCAGCACCGGGAACACTGTCCTTGCTCCTGCGCCCCTGCAGTTGCTGCTCATTCTGCCTGGGCAGCTCCTTCCCTGACCATCCCCTCACATCGCTGATTCCTTTTCTGCAGGTCTCAGCTCAAGGCTCACCTCCTTGGAGGGCCTTTTTCTTAGTCTACTTGCCCCTGTCACCCTGTTTTGTTATTGTTTTATTTTCTTCATGACACTTGTTACTGGCTGAGATTATATTGTGGATATACAAAGAGTTCTCCTCAACATTATCACTTTTACATTTATTATTATTATTATTTTGAGATGGAGTCTGGCTCTGTCGCCCAGGCTGGAGTGCAGTGGTGCAATCTCGGCTCACTGCAACCTCCAATTCCTGGTTCAAGTTATTCTCCTGCCTCAACCTCCCAAGTTGCTAGGACTACAGGTGCCTGCCACCAAGCCTGGCTAAATTTTTTTTTTTTTTTTTTTTGCATTTTTAGGAGAGATGGGGTTTCACCATGTTGGCCAGGCTGGTCTTGAAATCCTGACCTCAAATAATCTGCCTGCCTCAACCTACCAAAGTGCTAGGATTATAGGCATGAGCCACTATGCCCAGCCATTTTATTAATTTTGATTACACTAGGAATACATAAATATATTTTTCATAGAGCCTGGCAGGTAAAGCAAAATTGTCCTCTTGACTCTTCTTCTGCCATCCTTGCTCCTTCACTGGAATTTAAAGTAAATTAAATCATAGTTTCTACTTTGATTTCTACATCAGCTTCCCTTTGGGGGAAGTCCACAGGAGGTCAGAGGCAAGGCCCAGAGGAGGCTATGGATTTGGGCACATGACTTAATTTCTCTGAATATCAGTTTGCTCATTTATAAAAAAGGGAAAAGAGGGCCAGGCATGGTGGCTCATGCCTGTAATCCAGCACTTTGGGAGGCCGAAGTGGGAGGATCACCTGAGGCCAGGAGTTTGAGACCAGCCTGGGCAACATAGTGAGACCCCATGTCTACAAAAACTAATTTAAAAATTAGCCTGGTGTAGTGCTGCACGTCTGTAATTCCTGCTACTCAGAAGACCAAGGCTGGAGGGTAGCTTAAGGTGAGGAGTTGGAGACTGCAGTGGCATGATCATAGCTCATTTCAGCCTAAGTGACAGTGAGACCTCAACAGGGGGGGAATAAAAAGAAAGAAAAAGGGAAGAAAGCACTTATGTCATAGAATTGTATCAAGCAGCACCACAACCCCGCCTCATGGAGTTTACAGGCCAGTGGGGATGTCCCGTATTTGGAATCCTGCATGTTGACTCCACAGTCTACCAGTCTGTTCAGTGTCCCTAAATGTCAGAGCCCTGCTTTCCAAGCAGTGAGAAGGGAGGGGTTACTTGAAACCACCTGATGCATCTTTCTGGACTGTTTCTTTTGCTCAGAAGTAACTAAAAACATCATTTTTACAGTAAAACAAATACAAATATTTAGTGGAATGAAGAATTTGTGAGAGTTTTAAAATTTAGGGCCGGGCGTGGTGGCTCACACATGTAATCCCAGCACTTTGGAAGGCCAAGGTGGGCGGATCACCTGAAGTCAGGAGTTCGAGACCAGCCTAGCCAACATGGTAAATCCTTGTCTCTACAAAAATACAGAAATTAGCTGGGCATGATGAAGGGTGCCTGCCATCCCAGCTACTGGGGAGGCTGAGGCAAGAGAATCACTTGAACCCCGGAGGCGGAGGTTGCAGTGAGCCGAGATCATGCCACTGTACTCCAGCCTGGGTGGCAGAGTGAGACTCTGTCTCAAAAAAATAAAATAAAATAAAATAAATAAATAAATACAGTTAGATGCTTTGGGCATCAGCATGGGGAGATCCATTGGAGATCATTTGGTTTGGTTAAACCTATTTTATAAGTGGGGAAACTGATGCAAAGCGTGGCGTGACCTGGCCTCGCCATCCTGGTTAGGGACCTCCTGTCATCAAGGAAGAGTCTGGTCTTCTCCTTTCCAGATCTCTGACCCCTGCAAAAACAAAGGTGGCTTCCTCTTCTTTCCCTGTGGAGGTGAGGGTGAAGCCCAGAGGTCAAGACTGGGAGGAGGGTTCATCCATATTCTCTAGCTCCTAACACTGCCCAAAGGTGGGCCACCCTGCCTACCCATCAGCCTCCTCCTGCCCCTCTGCCAAATCTGGACGTAATTATAGTAATTATGTTGCATATAAACGGTATAGATAACTGCTTCTGGACATAATTACAGGAGATGTTTGCATACCTACAACAGCATCAGAGTAAATGATAGCTTCCTTTTCCCTTAATACTCAGATATCAGGGACCTATCAGGGCTAATTAGCCCAAATCTCAGTAGTGAGGGTGTGGGAAAAGCCTTACAATTTCCCACTACCTGCAAAGCAGGAAGGCACCTCAGACAAAGCAGGGTCCCAGCCAAGATTTCACAGGACATTAAGAAGGCTGCAGAGAAGTGGGCTAACATTTGCTGGGCACCTACTGTATGCAGGTACTCAGGGGAGGCCAGCAAACACAAGCGAGTTCTTTCAACCTATGAACAATTCTGCAGGCTGATGTTAGTGTATCCTCAATTTATAGGTCTGGACATGGGTTCTCAGAAGCTTGGTGTACAGGGTCACCCGCAGCAGGCCATGGAGCTGGGCACGGACGCTTTCCACGGTACTACCTGGCTGGAGCAGCAGGCCAGCTCTGCTGCTTTCTTCCTTTCTCGCCTCTTCTCACTTCTTGCAGCTTCCTCTTCCAGGGCGGCCTCCGGCAGCCCCTGCTAACCTCTGGTCTCTGCTCAGTTCCCCAGCGTCAAGGCCGTCTACTGTCCCCTACACCCCTTCTTCCTGTCCCTGTTGGGTGGTTGGGTGTTATCTCTCCAGAAGAAAGGGGTGGGGTGGGGTGGGACGGGGAAGGGCAAAAACACAGGGCAAAGGCTTTGCCATACATCCCGGGGTCTTCTGCTAAGCGAGGCTCGGCAGGGAGCGCGGCCCCGGGGTAGCCAGACCCTAGGGTTCCAATCACCCGCACACACAAAGGCTACCCCGGCATGCGCAGGAGAACGCGCTCGCACCCACGGCCGTGCGCACACACGCACAACTGCACAAAGACGTGCACACTCCTCCATCCACACCAATACACTCCCTAATAGGGCCCGCACACAGCCGTGCACCCTCACGTAAACCAACCCACCACCACCAACGCGCGCGCGCACACACACACACACACACACATAAAACACACGGGCTCACACACACGGAGGCGCACCAGGGGGGACACCCCCAAACGCCGACCTTGGGGCCCTGACGCGTCCCGCAGCGCTGCCCTGGCTCGCTGGGCGGTGCGCGCACACGCAGACGCGCACACACAGACACACACGCACACACCCCGCGTGGTTCCACGCCCCTGGCCGCGACCCAGGCGCTGCGCGGCTCCGCGCGGCAGGCAGCGGGCGGGGACCTGGGGCGGGGGCGGCGGCGGCCGGGAGAGCGGAGGAGGCGGAGCAGGGAGCCGGGAGCGGGCTGGCCCGCGCTCCTCCTGCTGGCCGGGGATTTTCCAGCCTGGGCGCTGACGCCGCGGACCTCCCTGCGGCCGTCGCGGACCATGGGCGACAAAGGGACACGGTGAGTGCAGGGCGGCCGCCCAGCGCGGGGCGCGTGGGGGCGACCTCAGCGAAGGCACGGGCGGGGGCTCCGATTGCGTCCTGGTTCTGCGTTCGGGGCCACCCTGGGATCAAGTACCGCTCTCCTCCACCCGAGGTCTCCTGTGTGGTCTCCGGCAGGGCCTTGGGCGGCGGTGACTAAAGGGCAAGGGCTGGGCCGCCCCATGTGGGCCGCGGCTCCTGGCCCGGACACACTCGCAGCTCGCTGACACCCAGCACTGGCCAGCAGACGCAGAGAAGCACGGAGGCAGATTGACACACAATACACGCACGGACACACTAACCCGTGGCACATGCATGCTGGCGCACACACTGGCAGCCGCTGGCACAGGCTCATCACACGCAGTGGCACGCCGTCACACACGCCTCAGTCAACACTTTCTTGCTGAGAGCCTTGTTGGCATGCACAGGTCACACTCCAACACACACCAGTTCTAACACACCCTAGTGCTGGTATACACGTGTGGGCATACACTGATATGCACACTGTCACCTGCACTCACTGTAGCAAACACCCTTGCTGGCACACACATCACCCTCACTGGCACACACACTTGTGCTGCTGGCACGTCTTACGTCTCACCAACACAGCAGAGTGCAAAGCCACACCAACACTGACCCCCACAGACACAATCAGACTGATGCCTGCAAAGACTGGCACCCTACAGGCACAAGCTGCCAGCTCAGAGGCCTGCTGACACACATGCTCGAGGCCCCACATGGCCAGAAGTGGAAATACACACATCACACAGGGTAGAGCACTCCCCGACACCCCCGGCCTGGGGAAAACAGATCCCATCCCATCCAGAGCCCATCCATGCACTCTGCTCCCTTTTCTCTGACCTCCTGAGGAGTGGCTGGCCAGGAGCTCTTTTGAACCTAGGGCTGGAAGAACCCCTCCTGTTCTCCTGGAACCTGGCCTGAAAGACTCAGAAAGAGGCAGTCTATGCCTCTGAAAGGGGAAACCTGGATAAAAGGGGAAGGGGCTAGAGCCGGGTAGTCCCTGGGGGCGGCCCTTCAGACAGGACCAGCACTCCTCAGGGGCTCAGCATTGTCACCCTGTTTTCCCCATTGCCCTCCCTACCCACTAAGTCTGCACATAGCCTCTCCCTGAGGTCCCCTTCTTACCCACTCTGTACCCCTCTTTATCATTGTTTTCTGTCTTCCTCCCCTCTTATCCTTGTGTCCAACTTCTCCCTCCTCCCTTCCCTCCCTTCTCATTTCCATTTATTTATTGAGCTCTTGCTGTATACTAGGCATATTGTGGGGAATCAAAGCTGTGCAAGGCCCCTTCCTCTCCTGAAGGCGCTAATAAACTAGAGAGACACCACCCCAGAGGGCACCACCTTTCAGGGCCACTGACAAAGCCACTTCTCACCCACTGCCATCTAAGGCTCTCTCTCAACAGCATGAGAAAGGGCTTTCAGAGATTATTTCCATTTTCTAGAGGAAGAAACTGAGGCCCCGAGGCAACTCAAGCTCTTAATGTTTAGAAACTACTTTCCAGCCATCCTCCTGACAGCTCTTCCAGGATGTTAATTTTCCTTTTCCTGTTTTCTAGCAGAGGAACCAGAGGGTTAGAGTTGTCCTGTGATTTGCTTAAGGTCAAGATGGGTTAGAGGCAGGGCAGACGCTGGAGTCCACTTGGTCATGTCTCTGTGGATGGCCCTAGGGCACTGCCAGGCCCCTCACATGCCAGGGAGGGGTGCCCTGCTCTGTGCTGGAGGCCCAGGCCTTTGGGGGAGACTGCAGAAGATCATGGTGTGTCTGCATGCACCTCGATGGCTCGTCCCCATTGCAGCTGGCTGGCCAGCACTGTGACCTAGGCCTCTGTCTGCAGGAGGAAGGTGTGTGACTCCCTCCCCAGGCACATCCACCTGCCCCGAAAGTAAGACCCTCTTGACCCATGAGGTCAGGCTTTTCTTCCTGCAGGGCATAGCAGGGAGTCTGAGCCATTCTCCCCTCCCTTGTCCTTCCTGGGCTGCCTTGTGATTGGGGTGACTCAGCCTCTCTTGGGTCTCTCTGTATCTCTCTGTGACTTGGAAGATAAGTGTCATTGCTGTCCTGCTGACATGTATTGTCAGGAAGATGAGGACACCATGGGCTTCCAGGCATCTGCTGGAGACCCTGTCTCTGAGGCCAGGGTATTTTCCATGACTTCCCCTGCCCTGCCTTGAACTCACTGGTGGACCTTTGGGACATTGGGCAATTGCCTTTACCTTTCCGGACCTTAGTTTCCCATCTGTAAATTGGAGCTATCAATACTTACATTTTAGGGCTCCCCTTGTATACTTACTGACTTTGCTGGGCAGGGGTAGAGGCACTGCCTGAAGCCTAGAGCCAATGGCTGGCTAAACCCACCTGATGGTGGCCCTGACCTCCCCCTCAGACTCTCCTGCAGTCCTATGAAGACTTTCTCTCCCTTTTCAGACAGTTTGCCAAGTAATTTGGAAGAGAAGGACAAAATTAGGAATGGGCTGTACCCTGTCTTTTTCCGTAAGCCGTGAGATTCTACTTTATCTATGACTAAGAGGAATCTGCAGATATCGAAAACTGAACATCAGGAACTATCGAATCCATCCCTCTATCTGGAATTGCACCCCCATATGAGAGTGACAATGAAAATTAATCAGAAACTGTCACTGCCCTCTAGGAACTCCCAGGGCCAAGGGGAAATAGGTGTTAAAACAAATACCTGGGCAGGGCTGCAAATGGTGGCTCACTCCTGTAATCCCAGCACTTTGGGAGGCTGTAGCGGGCAGATTGCTTGAGCTCAGGAATTCTAGACCAGCCTGGGCAACATGGTGAAACCTCATCTCTACAAAACATACAAAAATCAGCTGATTATGATGGTGCACGCCTGTAGTCCTAGCTACCCAGGAGGCTGAAGTGGGAGGATCACTTGAGCCCTGGAGGTCAAGGCTGCAGTGAGCCATGATCATGCCACTGCACTCCAGCCTGAGAGAGTGAAAAATAAGAACAAAATACCTGGACAGGGTTAATTACAGGGCAGGAGTATGATGTTTGCTGTAAGGCGCTCTGGGAACAGTCTTGTATTCATTCAACAAATGTTGATGAGTACCTTCTGAGTGCCCTGGGCCTGGGGTTTCAGAGAGGAAAGAGTCTACACTGTCCTCCAGGAATTTAGAGCAGAGCAGGTGGTTATAAAGCAGGATGACATGTGTTGTGGGAGGCTAAAGGAGAAGTCTCCAACCCAGGTCCAGGCAGGGAGCATGGCCAAGGAAGCCTTCCTGGGAAGAAGGTGGTGTTAGAACTACTGAGTTTCATCTAAAAGCATGAGGAGGCCAAGGGGGTGGGATTGGGAATGACATTCCTGGCCGAGGGTGCAGAATCTGCAATGGCTTGGAGGCAGGAAGCAAGGCGTGCAGCCCAGGGCCTGGGCTGGGGATGACAGTGAGCCTTAAGAGGTAAACACAGGCCGGTCACCAGCAGCCTGGGAATGTCAGGCTAAGGAGAGAGCATTTTCTCCTGAAGTGGATGGTGATTCAGAGAAGAGTGTGAGGCAGCCGAGGGATGGAAGCAGATGTTTTCATTCCAGAGAGATGGCTTTGGCAGCGCCAAGGAGGATGGATGGGAAGAGGAGGCCTGGAAGCAGGGAGACCAGTGAGGAGGCTGGGGAGAAACCTGAGAACTAAGGCTGCGAGCTCTGAACTTAGGCTGCAGAGAGGATAGAGCTGAGAAATATGAATATGAATAAGGAGGTGGAGTCCATCAATCTTGCTGGTCGATTGGCCTTTTGCCAGGTATCTGGTGTGTGTTAGAATTACACGCATAATCTCAATGAATTCAACTGTAATCTGGTAATGTGGGGATTGTTGTCCCCATTTTGCAGATGAGGAAACAGACTAGGAGAGATTAAGTATTTGTCCACTGCCATTCAGCCAGCAGGCATAAGAACTCAGGCCTGTTGGCCCACAAAGCCCTCTCTGCTACTCGACGCTTTGCCCAAGTGAGGGGGCCTTGTCTGGCTCACAGTTGGCCTCCCTGGCAGCTCCCAGCCTCAGGTTGTGCATCCTTTCTGGGCCTTGCTGTTCCCACTAACTCAACAGACAACATGAAGGATCAGATTTAGACAACAGGAGGGACTTCCTGAGAGGCAATGGAAGGGAGTGGAATTTCCTTTCCTGCAGATGTTTATGAACTCCTCTTTTTTCAGAGAAAGGAGGGTGATGGGGACATGTAACCACCAGCTCTCTGTGAACTTTGGCTGTCATTTCTCTTGGCGGTTAAGCCCTGTGTGACCCTTCTTGGCTGGAACATGGGGATGTCCTGTGGCTTTGGCCAGGCCTGCTCATGGCTGCTGGGAACGGTACGTCAAGCCTGGCCCACTGTCTGCGATCCCTGATTCCAAGCCAGCCTCTGGGCTTCAGACTTCTCCACAGCTTTCTTCCTCCCAAGTTTGGGTCTCCTTGCCTGAGGCTGATGCCTCCTGTTGGCATGAGTCCAGAGGCCCTGAGTTGTGGGCTTGCCACTTCCAGGGCTTCTGACACTTTGAGGTGGTGGCAGTAGAAGAGCAGGCTGGGAGTCAGCACACCACAAGTGAGGTCTTGCCTCCACCCAGCCATCCTCCGCTGTTGCCAGAGTGCCCGTGCCGACCTGGCAGAGGCCTGCAGGGCTGGGAGCAGCTTAGTGGGGGAGCCAGGGCTGTCTGCTACAGGCTGGACATAGGGGGCTTCTGTGTAGATGGGCCTGGATCCTGGGGTAGGGATCAGGGTGCCAGGCAGGGCTTTGGAAGTGTGGATGAATAACATTGCGTAGAGAGGACGTATGAAAGTATGAAGAGAAGATGGCTGGGGACAGCCAGGGCCTTAGAGAGCACTAGTGCCTGGGCAGGAGAGAAGAGGGAGGAAACTGAGGGAAGACCGTGTTCTTGGAGCCAAAGAAGCAGGGACAGACCCACAGAGGCTGAGCTGGAGCAAGACCCCTCAGATTCAGCCAGAAGGCAGGAGCTGGTGGCATGGGGTTTTGGTGGAGTGGGGAGGGCAAAGCTAGGCTACAGGGGGCAGAGGAGAGGGGAAGAACCTGCTTTTCTACATGGCCTGGAGCAAGGCTGGAGTCTCTTGGAGGAAGGGTGTGGGGCCCTGGGCTGGGGGCAGTATGGCGGTAGGCAGTGAAGACTGTGGGTATGGGAACTGAGGGTTTTATCTCATCCACCCCCTCCTTCTGCCTTATGTCCAGAGGCAAAAGACCACTGACCTGTGCTGTCCTTTCAGGCTCAGGCAGAGGGGTTGTGAAGTGTGAGCTGGTCTTGGAGAAGACATGCAATGTGCTGGCTCCAGAAAGAAGGAGCATCTGACTGGGGTGGGGGACTTGGAGGAAGGCTTCCTGGAGGAGGTGACCCCTGAGCTGGGTGCTGTAGTATGAGAAAGATCTAGACAGAAGGAAGAGACTAGGCCAAGGTGCAGATACTGGGTGCAGCAGGTGTGGGAGTGTGAGGAGTGAGGCTGTGGAGGAAGGGGCAGCCCCGGCCAGCAGGCCTTGGATGCCGGTGTGGGTGGTTTCAAGGTACTTGCTTATTCATTCATACCTCAGGCTGAGTGAGCTCCCCAGCTGGTAAGCTCCTTGTGGTTCAGGGCTATTTCTGTTTCCCAGTTGATGCTTCCTTACCCACTGCTGGGTCTGCTTCCCCAGGAGATGCCTGGCAGAGGCTTGCTGAACTGGACTGAACTTTTTCTTACCTCTGCTATCGGCCCAGAGACTCCCTAAGTGCTGAAATTAGACCTTTCCCATTGTGAAAGGCCCTAAGATTGAAAGCGATATTTCCCACATAGGCAAAGTGCTGAGGAGAGAGGGATGGGGTCCTGACTCCTCCATCAGACTGGAAAGTCCTGAGGGACAGGGATATACCACCCCTATTAGCATGGGGCACCTGAGCAGGAGGCCTGGGGCTCCCTCATCTGATTGGCCTCTGCAAATGGGAGCCATGTCTTCCTCCTCAGACTGGAGGCTTCTGAAGGATGATGTCTCCCCCATCACAATGGGGGTTCCTGAGGTCAGGGCCTTGTCTCCCGCATGAGCCCTGGGATTAGAACAGGTATCGCCTCAGATGGTCCCTGGACACCCTGGGTCCTTACCTCCCATGTACAGGATGGGTCCTGTCCCAGGGGTGGCTTGAGTCCTAGTAGGGAGCTGGAGAACAGAGGGGGTTGGCAGGACGGGGTGGCTGCTTTTGAGAGAGTAACAAAGGACTCTTGTCCCAGCCCCCTCCCGCCTTCCCTAAGGGGCCCTGGCAGGGTCATCTCTCCGGAGACGCGCCTCCTCCTTCCTGGGACTGGCCCATCTTTAGTCCCACTCCAGAAGAACTGCTTGTTCCTTCTCAGGAGACCTGGTGCCAGATGAGGCCCCTGGGAGTTGGACCAGACAGGTCCCCAGAGTTCTGTGTGACTAAGGTCACAGCAGGAACTGAACACTTTTCCTCTGCCTGGAGCTGGGTGGCACCTGGCTGAGGCCGCAGTTGAACTTCCGCCTTCCTGCACCTGCAGAGGGATCTGCTGGTCTGAAGGGCCTCCAGCAATGGAGGCACTATGACTGACGTTGGGTCAGCGGGAGGCAGGATGCAATGTCTGAACCATCCAGATCTCCTGGATGAGGCAAGAAGTCCCTTTCATGCTGGCCCTGGGCCTGTAGCCCACAACCAGCTCACTTGGTCCTTGTGCAGCCACACTCAGCCTTGCAGAGGTTTGTTGAACTGAAGTGAACTGAACTACTTCTTCCCTCCTTCCCCGATCACGCTGGGGGCTCCTGAGGTTGGGGCCTTGTCTCCTGAGTGAGCCCTGGGATTAGAACAGGTATCATCTCAGATGGTTCCTGAGCACCCTCCCTTCGGCCTTCCCGTGCGCAGGATGGGTCTGTCCCAGGGGTGGTTTGAGTCAGAGGGGGTTGGTTTGGTAGGGGGTTGGAGAACAGAAGGTTGGAGGACAGATGACAAGCAAATCTCTGCCAGGCTTGTTTCCTCTTCACCCCTGCCCCTGCCTGGTGCAATGGGCATGGACAGGTTTTGGCATAGGGCCAGGGGAGGAGTAGGGAGAAGACTGCTGGGCCCCAGAAGGGCCCCAGAGGTTTGCTCTACTGCTTACTTATTGCTGTGTGACCTTGGGCATGCCATGCACCCTTTCTGGGTCCTACTATCCCTATGAAGTCAAATCATGTGAGAAGCCCTTCTGCTAGCAGGCCCAGGAGTGTCTTTTCTTCTGGGCCGCCAAAGTGGAAGACTGAGCAACTCAGGCCTCTGCCACAGATCAGTGGGACTGAGACCATCAGAGAATGTGTCCTGGGTGGGGATGGGTGTTGGGTGCTGAGGACCAGGAAGGAATTGGCTACTGCTTGAAAGGGTGGTGCTGTCTCCCATGGGGTCAGGTCCTTGAACAGCAAGCATGTTCATCTCCAGGGACATAAAGCATCTGTAGCAGGTCTGGGGCAGTGGCTCATGCCTGTAATCCCAGCACTTTGGGAGGCCAAGGGGCGGATCACTTGAGGTCAGGAGTTTGAGACCAGCCTGGCCAACATGGTGAAACCCCGTTTTTACCAAAAATATGAAAAATAGCCAGGCGTAGTGGCATATGCCTGTATTCTCAGCTGCTTGGGAGGCTGAGGCACGAGAATCGCTTGAACCCATTGTGCCACTGCACTCCAGCCTGGGTGACAGAATGAGACTCTGTCTCAAAAAATAAATAAAATATGGTTAAAAAAGTAAAAATAGGCTGACACCTGTAATCCCAGCACTTTGGAAGGCCAAGGCAGATGGATCATGAGGTCAGGATATCAAGATCATCCTGGCCAAGATGGTGAAACCCCGTCTCTACTTAAAAAAAAAAAAATTAGCTGGGCGTGGTGGTGTGCACCTGTAGTCCCAGCTGCTCAGGAGGCTGAGGCAAGGGAATCACTTGAACCCAGGTGGCGGAGGATGCCGTGAGCCAAGATTATGCCACTGCACTACAGCCTGGGCGACAGAGCAAGACTTAGTCTCAAAAAAAAAAAAAGAATTAAAAATTAAAAATAAACAAAGCATCTGTAGTAACCAGTAGGCCTTTTGCTCAAGCTGTTTGCTCCTCGTGAACACCCTTCCCTCTCTTGCTTTTAAGACTCAACTCAAGAGCACTTCCTCCAGGAAGCCTTCTCTGCTGCTCCAGGGGCCTCCTCTGTCTTCCTGCAGCCCCCTCGGTGATCTGATTAGCATGGATTATTAGCAGATTAGCCTAGAGGTTAGGCTCTTGGAAGAACCAGATATCCTTTTTTCCAGTCCCAGCTCTGACACTTACCAGCTGGGTGGCTTCCCTAATTATTTAACCCTTTTGCTGCTGTGGCTCCTTTATCTGTAAAATAGGGTAGTAGGTGGTCATGAGAATTGAGTTAAAATTAAGTCAGACAAAGCAAAGGAAGTCCCCATGCAAGGTCAGTGTTTTGTGGCTGTTATGCTTATACGGCCTCTCACCAGACCTGTCTCCCTCACCTCGCTGCGAGCTTCCCCAGGGAAGGGCCCCGTTTGATTCATTTTTTGAGTCTCCTAAGGCCCCAGTACAAGTCTGTATTATCGTTGGCTTTCAGTATCCGGTTGCTGACTTAACTACATACAACACCTTTCCCCTCCTGCAAGGCCTGGGTCACATACATGCACCTCTTCCTCTGGGAAGCCCTCACTGATTCCCAGTACTTTGTGACCTTCTTATAGTCTCTTTCTGTCCACACTCCCTCCTCCCTCCCTGCATAGGTCCTGGTTATTTGCTCATTCGTGATGTCCTCTTGTGAGGTCAAGAACTTTTCAAGAGCACTTGGCCTGGATCTGCTTGTCTCCAGCACCTGTGCAGACCTGGCATCCACTGAGCGCCATCAATATTTGTTCAGCCAAGGCGTTTCACTGGGAGGAGATATTCTGGGGGGTGTGGGGGACAGTGTGGTTGGTGAGGACCATAGGACATCATTGTTGATTTCAAAATATCTCAAAAGTAGCCCAGAGCCATAGGAATTAGATTATTCTTTGTGTCATAAAGGGCAGAGGTCACTGGATGTCCAGCTCTACCTTGCTGGAAGAATGTATTTTCTAAAAACCAGAGCTATCTGGCAAGGGGATTGGTGTCTCATTCCTGCCTCTGGGACTTTTTTTCTGCTGCTCCTCCCAGCTCGAATACCATCTTAGCTCTGTCTCCTTGTTCCAATCCTACTTTCTAAATGGGTGCCCTGGCCACGGAGCCATTCTCTCCTGGGCTCCGGAGGGCACGCTCCATTCTTTATCCTCATCCTCAGTCATGTACTGAGACTTTCCCTGGTGTGGCAGTGACATGGGAGAGTAGGGAGTCCCTCCTTAGGCTGGACATCTAGGTCTGGCTGCAGTCCCTCCAGTGTGGTTTGACCTGGCCTGAGGAGGGGACCTTGGTTTCCGATGATCCACCAGTGATCAAGGAGCTCTTTATGCAGCTGGACAGCCTCCCTTGGCTGGCAGAGCACAGAGCTCCCCATCGGCTCCCCACTGGGCAAGTACTCAGAACCCACCTAATTACTAGGGACAGAATTCTGGGCACTGCAGCAGGCTGCGGTCATAATCAGCTAATTAAACCACCCAAGCATTGTTCCTTGGCCCAGAGCAGAGGGAAGTGGGGTGGGGTGGTGAGGCTGGGAAGAGATGTAACAGGGGAGGCTCAGAGGTAGGTCTGCAGAGCAGGGCTGGGAGAGGGAAGCAGGAAGTGCAGAGGGAGGGTGAGAAGCAGGGAGAGGGACAGGCAGATGGCCAAAGGTGCTGTCTGGGGAGAGCACCCAAGCGGGGTGAGCGGAGGGCAGGTGCTCTGGCCTGGGAGACAGGGATCCCACTTCTTCACTGTCCCAAGCAGCCATGGGCAAGCTGCTTCTCCTCACTGGGCCTCAGTTTCTCCATGTATCAAGCAGGAAGTAGGAGAGGCTCCCTAGGACCCTTTCCTTCTCTAGTCAGGAGGGCAGAGGACACGAGCTGCAGCGTGGTTCTGTGCAGGACAGCTTGGCCTCTCGCAGCCCTGCCTTCTGGAAGTGGCAGAGGGTGTAGGAGTCTGATCCACTCTGAGATTGGGTTGGAAGGGGAAGACAGTTGGGAGCAGCAACTTGGGGACGTCCTCCCCAAGCATGTCCCACCCTTGAGCCTTGGTCCTGTCTTTGGGACTGTCCCGTATTTTGCAAACTAGTCCTGGGGAGGGACTCTTTAAGGCCCAGAGCTCCCTCCCCAGAGCTGAGCAGTGTCATTTCCATCTGTGTAGGAATTTCCCAAGTAGCACCCTCAGAGTGTGTGGAGGAGGGGCTCCCAGAGCTAGAGCCAGGAGGTTTGGAGTTTGGAATTCAGAGTCAGACAGACTGCTCTACCGCTCATTTGCTAGCTCCATGACCCTCAGCTTGGGTCCTAAGCTCTCTGGCCTGTTTTCTCCTTTGGGAAATAGGTATAATAATATTAATGGGGTTGCTGTGGGCAGAGAGGATAAGGGCTTCATATAAAGCCGTTGTTGGCTGGGTGTAATCAGGTGGCTCACGCCTGTAATCCCAACACTGGGAGGCTTACAGGGCAGATGATCCGAGGTCAGGAGTTCAAGATCAGCCTGGGCATCATGGTGAAACCTCACCTCTACTAAAAATACAAAAATTAGCCAGGTGTAGTGGCACACACCTGTAGTCCCAGCTACTAGGGATGCTGAGGTGGGAAGATTACTTGGACCCGGGAGGTAGAGGTTGCAGTAAGCTGAGATCTTACCACTGTACTCCAGCCTGGGTGACAGAGTGAGACTCCATCGCAAACAAGAAAAGAAAAAAAGAGCCATTGTAATTCAAGACCCAGAGTGGATCTCAGCTCCTTCCCTCTCCCATGTCCCCTCCCTCCTCTTTCATCCCTCTTTTCCATGGTCTAGGGCTGTGCACACAGCTGAGTGCGTGGGGGTAGGGGCTGTGCCAGCCAGCAGAGAAACTCTAAGGAGGGCAGGAAAGGAAGTGAGATTGCCCAGGGCCAGCAGCAGCAGTGTGGTGCTAGGGAAGCTGGGGCCCCTCACCCACGGCCAATTCTCTAGGAGGAAGTGGGGACAGATTGGGGAGCAGGAAGCTGAGGGCGGTTGTGGAGGGAAGTCCCTTGGCATCCTGGCCCCAGGCTCCTCTTTCTTAACCCTCACCCCTGTGCAGAGCCCTGAGCCTGGCTTTCTGCCAAGGGAGCCAGCAGGCCACTGTTTCACACACTCAGAAAACAACAGCCTTCCTGGTTCCCAACCCCGAGTAGGAGGTGCCTGCTTGGAGCTCAGGCATTTGGAAAGCAGTGCCTGCTACAGGGTCTGCCAGGTCTGGAGGAGGCAGCAAAAGAAAAGAAAGACCCCCTAGCTCCCACAGCCTCTCCTGGCAGTGCTGGGCTGAGACACGCCGGGGCCTCTGACTCCAAGGCAGCTGGTTACGTAACTAAGCATGCCTCCCTGCTCCTTTCCTCCAAGTCACCCCAGAGGGGCCTTGGAGGAGGTGCTGCTTTTCTCAGAATTGCTGGGCCCAGAAGGTCTTGGGGAGCATCGCCCTGCTTTGGATAGTGGTAGTGCCGCCCACGCCGTGTGGGATGGTGAGCTGTGTGTACTTCCTCAGTGCAGGCCTCTGGGGTTGGCTCTGAGTATTGTCCCTTCCAACCCTCCTGGGAGCAGAGCTGCAAAAGGGAGAAGCCTCATTAGAGGAAACAGGCCACATCCTGAGATAATTTGACTGCAAACTGCCCCCAGAGGGCAACTGGCCTCTCTGCAGCCAGAGGAACAAATAGCTAGCATTTCACAGTTTGTTCCATTCAATTCCACAAACATTTCTCCCTCCATGCAAGGCATCTCCGAAGTGAAGCGCTGGCTGGGCCTGTCCCAGTGATGTGTCTCTCTCCGAGTGGGAAGGCGATTATGGAGCAGCTGTACTCTGCCTCCCACGAAGACTGCCCTTTCTCTGAGGTTGGGGGCCTGGCCTTCCTGGGTTCTAGGTGGCAAGGAACCTCAAGACCTAGAACACTACCTCCAGGGACCTCAGGTTAGGGGTTTTCAGGATAGCTTATATTGTTTCTGTTAGGCCATTGCTGCCCTCCCAAGGAGGTTCCAAGGAACAAAGCTTTCTCTCTGTGCCACACCCAAGCCCTGTGCTAGGCACCTGAAATACGAAGAGGACCCAGACAAGTCTTTGCCCTCATGCTGTTCAGATGTATTGGGAGAGAGGAAATCGATGATCACAACAACTGCCAGAAGAGGGGTAGTGGGGGCCGGGTGTGGTGGCTCATGCCTATAATCCTAGCACTTTGGGAGGCAGAGGCGGCAGGATCACGAGGTCAGGAGTTCGAGACCATCCTGGCTAACAAGGTAAAATCCTGTCTCTGCTAAAAACAAAAAATTAGCTGGGTGTGGTGGCATGTGCCTGTAATCCCAGCTACTCAGGAGGCTGAGGCAGGAGAATTGCTTGAACCTGGGAGGCGGAGGTTGCACCACCGTACTCCAGCCTGGATGACCGAGTGAGACTATGTCTAAAAAAAAAAAAAAAAAGGAGGGGTAGGGGGATCTGTTTATAGCAGGGCCAGAAGTTAGGGATCAGAGGCAGCTCCCCAGAAGGAGGGATCCTCGAGCAGGTTGGAAAGTGCACTCCTTTCAGCCAGAGATAATACTCCTCCTGGTGGTATCTCTGTGACTTGTGTTTTCATCCAGGACTCACTTCCTTCAGCAGAGACTTGAGAAACCTACGATGTGCCGGCACAGTGTCAGGCACTGGCTTCATCTGCTGTCAGTAAGGAGTGTCTTGGGAATGCAGACTGCTTGAGGACAAAAAACAACTAGGGTGAAAAGTGAAAGTTCTGTCCCATGGCATCACAGTGAGTGTTTTGGCCTGGAGAAAGAAAAGGTGGTGGGCATATCAGGAGACACTGGGCTCAGCAAATCTGCATTGGAAACCAGGGTGTACCGTGCTGAAGATCTGGAGAGCAAAGCTTCCTCCAGCCCAGGAGACACTGCAGAGGTCTGATGGCTGCTCCCAGAGGAGCCCATGGACATGAGACAGTTGGGAAACTATGTCTTAAGAGAACCAGCTCCAGGCTTTGGGGCTGGCAGCCAGGGGACGTGCGTGCTAGTCTCTTTAGATTGGAGGGCTATCTTTGGGCACACTGAGGCCACGTGGAGTGGTGGAGAGAGGCAGCAGGCTGGGGTTCTCACCTCCCCTCTACCAGTAATTGCATGTCTGTAGGAAAGTTTTCCAGCCTCTGGGGATAATATGTTCATCCTTTCTGTGTTACAGCTGTGCTAATGAAAGCACCCAGCACATTAGCAGGGCTCATCACTGGTTGATTTTATGATGCGTCTGTATCACTCCAGGGTACTGGGAGGAACCTAGAGACATTTTAAAACTTAATAAGGAGATTTTTTTTTTTTGCAACAGATTTTTTTTTTTTGATATTCTAAAAATGACAAAGATGATTACACACCATAATCAAGTGGTTAATATGCATTGTGGTTTCTCCCAGCGCAGACTGCTCGGCAGCAGCGATTCAGTATGCATACTTGAAACAATTCAGCCACCTCTGATGTTCACCATTTGCAGAGTAAACTTTGTAGTAGGAAGAACTTTCAAAGAACCATGAGCCGGCCCTACACTGAGCCCTGACCCAGTGCACAGACAGACCTAGGTTGCTCTGGCCTCGACTTCCCTTTGAGTGTAGAGCTGGATGGGGGTGGGCCAAGCTCCCTGGAGAAGAGAAACCCATTCCTTCCCATGGGCAGCCCCAGTTCAGGGGATCCAAACTGAATGGTGATAGAGACATGTCTCCCAAAGTACTGTTCTCGTTTTACGTCCACTGGCTCTGATCAAGCCCCACGCCTGGCCAGGACCATTACAGTTGCCTTCTAGTTGCTCTCTTTCTGCTCACTCCCAACCCTCCAAATCATCCTCTGATTCTGAAATTCACATCTGGCCATATCCTTCCCAGCCTAAAACCTGACCTATTGCTCCCCATGTCCTGTAGGAAAGTCTCCATTTTCTAGGTGGCACTGGAGGCCCTTCAGGATCTGTCCCTAGTGTCCCTTCCATGCTCCTTCCCCAGCTGTCCCCCGCACACTACTAACAACCTGGCTGCATTGACTTTTTTGGATCTTCCTCAACAGTCTGTACTTTTCACACCTCTGTGCTTTTGCTCAAGCCAATCTCTTTAGCTGGAATGCCCTTCCTTTTCCAGTGAAATCTTCCTTATATTTTCAGGTTGAACTTAAAGACATTTCAGGCCGGGCTTGGTGGCTCATGCTTGTAATCCTAGCACTTTGGGAGGCTGAGGTGGGCAGATCACCTGAGGTTGAGAGTTCAAGACCAGCCTGACCAACATGGAGAAACTCCGTCTCTACTATAACAACAAAATTAGCTGGGCATGGTGGCACATGCCTGTAATCTTGCTACTCGGGAGGCTGAGGCAAGGGAATCACTTGAACCTGGGAGGTGGAGGTTGCAGTGAGCCGAGATGGTACCATTGCACTCCAGCCTGGGCAATAACAGCTTCACAAAAAAACAAAAAAAAGACATTTCAATGAAGCTGTAGACAGGAAGCCCTCCCTTGACTCTGCTCCCTGCCCAGGCAGAGTGAATGGCCTCTTCTTTGCTCCCTTAGAGCCATGCAGGCTTCCGGGATGGCACTTTGTATTGTAGGTGACTGGCGACATGTCAGTTCCCTCTCTGCTATCTTTTATCTCTTGGACTCCCAGCTCCTGACTGGGGCCTGGCACAGCGTGGGGCCAGACTTGGGTGGGAGAATGAGTCAGGAAAGATATTCATTGGAGGAAGTGAGCCCCGAGCTGCTGACTTAAGGAAGAAGCATCCTTTCCGTCTTCTCACTTCCTTTCTGGTCCTGGCGCTGAAGGAAAACAGTTGAAACCTTTTTTTTTCCTTTTCTTTTCTTGTTTGAGATAGGGTCTTGCTATGTCACCCAGACTGGAGTGCAGTGACACGATCATAGCTCACTGAAGCCTCCAAGATTTTCTGTGGAGATGGGGTCTCACTGTGCTGCCCAGGCTGGTCTCAAACTCCTGGGCTCAAGCGATCCTTCTGCCTCAGCCTCCTGTAGGGTTAGGATTATAGGTGTGAGCCACCTATGCCTGCTCTGAAACTGACTGAAAAGGGAAATGTATAGCTTTTGAATTGGGGGATAGAATCTCCTAGCCTGGAGATAATTAAATAAAGCCTAGATCTCCCTCTCTCCATTCACACATTTCCTGAATACTTAGATCATGCTAGACACTGGAGCTACAAAAATGAATTAACTAAAACATGTCTTTCTTTTTCTGTCTCCATAATGTGCATGCTGGGAACTGCCCTTTCCTTTCTTTCTTTCATTGGGTCAACTTCAAATCTTAGCATGTCACTTGTAGCTCTGACTCTGGGCACGTCGTGCCACGTTGTGAGCCCTAGTTTTCTTATGCATACTACGGAGGTGATAATATTCCCCTCATAAGGTGGTGGTGGGTCATGTGTGTGAGGGGCTGAACAGGTGCCTTTGACGGTGGTTTCTCATTGATTGGTAGCCACCCTTCAACTGGAAGCTTCTTGAGGGCAGTGTCCACGTCCAGTAGATCAATGTGTCCTTAGCGCCCAACCAAGGACCAGGCATACAGTACATGAGAGTCATCAGCCATCCTGATTTTCCTGGCACAGTCTCAGTCCTGCATCTCAGGAAACCCCTCAGCTCATTCTTGGGCAAATCAGGACTGTGGGTCACCCTACAGCACCTTCTCATAAAGATGTGTAGAATAGGTATATCCAGGAATTAAGCATTAGTGAAGGACAGAGGTGGGACTTGGACAGGCCGGGGCAAGCACTAGGTGGCTGCCTTGGGCACTGAGAGGAGTCAGCAGAAGGGTCTGGAAGGCCCAGCCCGTGGACAATGGGAGGTGGGGTTGGGGCCATCTGCAGCTTGGCAGGGTGTGGGGAGGACATCAGGCTCTGAGTCTATAAGGTGATTGTTTTCTTTCTTTTTTTTTTTTTTGAGACAGAGTCTCGCTCTGTCACCCAGGCTGAGTGCAGTGGCATGATCTTGGCTCACTGCAACCTCTGCCTCCGGGGTTTAAACGATTCTTCTGTCTCAGCCTCCCAAGTAGCTGGGACTACAGGTGCAGGCCACCACACCTGGCTAATTTTTGTATTTTTAGTAGAGACAGGGTTTCACTTTATTGGTCAGGCTGGTCTCGAACTCCTGACCTCGTGATCTGCCTGCCTTGGCCTCCCAAAGTGTCAAGATTACAGGCGTGAGCCACTGTGCCTTGCTGGTGATAGCTTTCAAACAGGTTTCAAGCTCTCAAGGGCCAGGTGTTCTTCCTCAGACACATCCAGAGAGGGCATGGTTGCTTCTCACTTTTTTGATTCTGTTAATATATTGAGCCCTCAGCTGCGCTTACGCCTTGGTAGCTGGAGGCCTCTCCCTCCCCAGCCCGCTGAGTCTCAGTGTGCCTGCCCGCTGCCTTCTGAGCTGGCCATGCCAGACTGAGATGAGACAGACAGCGCAGAGGCATGGGCTGGGAGGTGGCAGAGCAGGGCTTCAGGCCCGTTCTCAGGCCCAGGCCCAGAAACGGAGTGAGCCTTGGTTTCTCACAGGGTGTCTGTGAGTTGTCACATGTGGAAAGCCCCTTGGCATGTTTAGTACATAGTAGGTGCACAGGATGTCTCATTTTTTGTCCCCATCTTTAAAAAGGGGACAATAAAGCTTGCCCTGCACATACCTCCAGGGCTGTTGCGTGGGCCAAATGGGATGTGGATGTGGGAACCTTTGGTAAACTGTATCATACCCTACACATGTTTGCAGATGGGGTTTGTAATAGGGCTGCCCTTGCCAGCCCAGGATTCCAGCCCAGGCATGGAAGGCTCCTCTTGCGGATGTGCCCCAGGATCACAAAGAAATCTGGCGGTGCTGCCTTTGAGAGCAGCAGATCCCTGCAGGTCCTGGACTCAGCTGAGCTCTGTTTTTTTTTTTTTTTTTTAAAAGATGAGGGTTTTGCCCTGATGGCCAGGCTGGTCTTGAACTCTTGACCTCAGGTGATCCAACCACCTCATCCTCCCAAAGTGCTAGGATTACAGGCATAAGCCACCGTGCCCGGCCTTTTTTTTTTTTTTTTTTTTTTGAGTCAGGGACAGGGCCTGGCTCTGTTGTCCAGCCTGGAATACAGTAGTGCGATCATAGCTCACTGTAGTCTTGACTTCCTGGGCTCAAACAATCCTTCTTCCTCAGCCTCCTGAGTAGCTGGGACCACAGGCGTGCGCCACCATACCAGGCTAATTTTTAAATTTTTTGTACAGAGGGGATTTTGCTACTTTGCCCAGGCTGGTCTTGAACTTCTGGACTCAAGCAATCCTCTGGCCTCAGCCTCCCCTAAAGTGCTGGGATTACAGGTGTGAGCTACCACGCCCAGCCAAGATCTGCTTCTTCTGAAACCATGGCAAGAGAAAGACACACAGACTTGGACCTTCTGCAGAGAGGGTTAAGTAGCTGCGGGACTCCAAACAAGAAGAAGGAATGTCTTCCAGAGCCTCATCTGTCTGTTGGGCTGGAGGCAGGGCCTTTGTGAAGGCGGGTGGTGCTCAGATCGCCTCTGGGCCCTTCCTCCAGCCCCGAGGCGGATTCACCATGAGGCTGATGCAGCTTCAGCTTCCAGCCCTTCACGCTCCAGGGCCCTTTCCAAGGCCTAGCAATGTGTCCACATGCTCAGGGGTTTTGTGAAATCTGCAAAAGGAAGATATTTTTGTACTCCATTTTTTTTTTTTTTTTTTTTAAAAAGGCTTCCAAGCTATATAAGCTTTAGGCCCACAAGCCTGGCTCTGCTCTGTTCTGGCAGGTTTTCCTTTGGGTTGGGATGTTGGTGCCACATCTGCTGCATGTCCTCAGGGGGCTCTCATCCCACAGCAGAGATCTGTTGCTGGTTAGAGTCCTCCCTGCAGAAGCAAGACCTGAAAGGCATCCGGGGGAGCCAGTTCTGGGGCAGGCTGAGCCTGCAGCTTCACTTGCTGTGTAAATTAGGGACTGGAAAGGTTTCTCTGGCTTCACTCTTCCTCATTTGCAAAATGGAGATAAGACCTTCCTGGAAAGGTTAAAATAATGAACCACAGGTGAAACTGCATGGTCTAGCACCAGGCTTGTCCTGGGAGCTCAGGAGACACTGACAGAAACTGGATAGAGACGGTTCAGGGGAGCCCATGCCTTCCATTGGGATGGAGTCTGTCCTGCTGTCTGTCAAATTCACCTGCTGTGTGCCAGGCCTGGTACTAGGCTCTGGGATACAGGCTGCTGGGGTGAGGTGGTTAGATTAGCCAAGAGGGTGAAAATGGTTATTAACAGTGGAGCATGGGCTGGGCATGGTGGCTCATGCCTGTAATCCCAGCACTTTGGGAGGTCGAGGCAGGCAGACCATGAGGTCAGGATATCGAGACCATCTTGGCCATGGTGAAATCTCGTCTCTACTTAAAAAAAAAAAAATACAAAAAATTAGCTGGGCGTTGTGGCGCGAGCCTGTAGTCCCAGCTACTCAGGAGGCTAAGCAGGGGAATCACTTGAATCTGGGAGATGGTTGCAGTGAGCTGAGATTGTGCTACTGCACTCCAGCCTGGTGAAAGAGCAAGACTCTGTCTAAAAAAAAAAACCCCAAAAAAACAGTGGAGCATGGCTTGCCTGGGAAGGGGCTGTTGTAACTGGGATGGGGCCTTCTGTGGGAGTGCAGCAGAGTGGAAGTCTGGACAGGCTTTTCCTGCCCCTGGGACTGGGTCAGGAGTCGGTCTGGTCTGGTGCCTGAGGGGAGGTGCCAGGGCAGGCCGAGCTGACCTTTCCTGCTCAGAAAGGAAAGCAGGCTGGCAGGGTGTGGTGCATCCCTCTGCAGAGTCAGGGAAGGGGAGTTTATCCACAGCAATGTCTTGGCTTCTGTCCTTCCCTAAGACAGGGGCAGGGCTGCGAAGCACAAACATGGTATCTGGCTGGGTTTCAGATCCCACCCCTACTGCTTGTTATACCTGTGACCTGGAGATGGTTACGTAATCTTTCTGAACCTCAGTTTTGTCATCTTTAAAATGGGGGTAATAAAATCCTCTCCCCACCCCCGTAGTGTTGTGATAAGGCTTAAATGAGATAATGCAGGGCTTCACATAGTGCCTGGCACACAGTAGGTACTCAATATATGCTGATTGTCCCTCTCTTGCTGCATGACCCTCATCAACTTCTGTTTTACACTCCTCTGTTTGTCTGTGCCCCCAGTTGGGTGTGGGCTCTCTGGTGGCAAGGACTGAGTTTTGTTCACCGATCATTCCATTCCCCAGCCCTGGCACAGTGACTTCAAGACACCTTGAATAGATTGACAAGAAGCTGTACTGGGCCCAAAGAAAACAGTGTTAAGGCCGGGCGCGGTGGCTCACGCCGGTAATCCCAGCACTTTGGGAGGTCGAGGCAGGCCGATCACTAGGTCAGGAGTTTGAGACCAGCCTGGCCAACATGGTGAAACCCCATCTCTACTAAAAATACAAAAATCAGCTGGGTGTAGTGGCACGCACCTGTAATCCCAGCTACTTGGAGGCTGAGGCAGGTGAATCACTTGATCCCGGGAGGCGGAGGTTGCAGTGAGCTGAGACCTTGCCTTTGCACTCCAGCCTGGGCCACAGAGCGAGACTCTGTCTCAAAGAACAACAACAACAAAAAGAGTGTTAAGTTTTAGCTGGAAACTTGCTTACAACACACCTACTGTGTGCTCCTGCCAGAGCACTACTGTATGGTTTCTGTCCTGCAGAGCTTGAACCACCCCCACAACTGTGGCTGTGCCCTTCTAGATAAGCAGCTTTGTTCTTTTCTCCAGAGCACTTAGCACCTGCTCTAATCAAATCGTTATCTGGTGAGCATTGTTGAGTTAAACTCTGTAAAATATTTGAAAAGATTTATTCTGAGCCAAATATGAGTGACCACGGCCTGAGGTCCTGAGAACATGTGGCCAAGGTGGTTGGGGTACAGCTTGGTTTTATTTATTTTAGGAGGCACAAGACATCAATCAAATACATTTAAGAAATACATTGGTTTGGTTGAGAAAGGTGGGACAACTCAAATCGGGTGGCGGGGTTGGGGGGGTTTCCGGGCTATAGGTAAATTTAAACATTTTCTGGTTGACCGTTGGTTGAGTTTGTCTAAAGACTTGGGATCCATGGAAAGGAAATGCTCAGGTTAAGATAAAAGGTTGTGGGCCGGGTGCGGTGGCTCACGCCTGTAATCCTAGCACTTTGGGAGGCCGAGGTGGGTGGATCACCTGAGGTCAGGAACTCAAGACCAGCCTGGCCATCATGGTGAAACCCCATCTTTAAAAAGAAAAAAAAAGATAAAAAATTGTGAAGACCAAAGTTCTTTTGAAGTCTTATGGTGGCTGCCCTTAGAGATAATAGATGACAAACATTTCCTATTTGGATCTTTAAAAGGTGCTAGACTTTTAGTTAATCTCTTCAGGATTGGGAAGGCCTGGAAGAAAAAGATCTAGCTATGTTTACAGATGCAGATATTTCAAGATATGGCAGGGAAACACGTTTTGGGGTAAAATATTCTGATTTTCTGCCTTATCTTGTACTGTTATAGCAGAGTCAGATTGGAAAGTAAGTCACCACATGTAGGGTTAAATAAAACCCATCTGATGAGAATTTGTCATTTGTAGGGCAGACCCCTTGGATAGGAATTTGGGCAAGATAAGAAAATCAGACATGGCCAGGCATGGTGGCTCATGCCTGTAATCCTAGCTCTTTGGGAGGCCGAGGCAGTCGGATTACTTGAGGTCAGGAGTTTGAAACCAGCCTGGCCAACATGGTGAAACCCTGTCTCTACTAAAAATACAAAAAAATTAGACAGGCATGGTGGCAGGCGCCTGTAATCCCAGCTACTTGAGAGGCTAAGGCAGGAGAATTGCTTGAACCTGGGAGGCGGAGGTTGCAGTGAGCGGAGATCGCGCCATTGCTCTGCAGCCTGGGTGACAGAATGAGACTCCGCCTCAAAACATAAAACTCAAGGTCAGGAGTGGTCTGGGAGGCCGAGGCAGGTGGATCATGAGGTTGGGAGTTTGAGACCAGTCTGGCCAACATACAGAAACCCCATCTCTACTAAAAATACAAAAAACTAGCCAGGTGTGGTGGTGTGCACCTGTAATCCCAGCTACTTGGGAGGCTGAGGCAGGAGAATGGCATGAACCCGGGAGGCAGAGGCTGCAGTGAGCCAAGATTGTGCCATTGCACTCCAGCCAGGTCAACAGTGCGAGACTCCATCTCAAAAAAAAAAAAAATTAGACCTCAACGTGAATAATCTGCCTCTCGGGCCAGGCGTGGTGGCTCACGCCTGTAATCCAAGCACTTTGGAGGCCAAGGTGGGCGGATCACCTTAGGTCGGGAGTTCAAGACCAGCCTGACCAACATGCTGAAATCCATCTTAAAAAAAAAAAAAAAAAAATCTGCCTCTCCTCGCTGGAATGCAAGTGCCACAGAAGCTGTGTCACCAGGTGCCAGTGGCTGGCACGGGGGACACAGTATATTTTTGTTGAATGAATGGCTGTCTTTTTCTTTTTTTTTCTCTGAAGTCCATCCTGGTCTAACTTCCAGTCCAGCTGCTTGCTTTCTAGTTGGAGAAAGTTCCCTGCCACTTTCAGCTTCGCTTTCTTCATCTTTAGAATGGGAATTTAGCTGTATCATATAAAACAAGTGCTCAGCCGGGCCTGGAACAAGATCATGCTGCCAGCCGCTGTTTTTCAAATGATTTCCAAGGGTCCTTTCAGTTCTGACCTTCAGTGACCTCTCTGCCTCCAGCTTGGAGAGACTGGGGAGAACATTCCATTCCTAGCAGACCCTTTCTCTTGGTCTCACAATAGATTCGGAGCTCTGTGCGAACTGTTTATATTTCTTCAGCAGAGTTTATTACCCAGCCGGGCCTTCTGGAATTAATTACAAGCAAAGCAAATAACTTGTCCCTTGGAGGCTGGGCTTCGAATAAACATTTACATATAGCCAGGGACCAGCCCAGGGGCTGGGCTCTTTCCTGCAGCCTTTGGAACAGAGAGAGATTAGAGGATTAGGGTGGTGTGAGGTGTGATGGGGTGGGGTGGGAAGGGGAAAATCAGTTTTCCTTCAACAGCTTTTCCTGGATTTTTCCTTAGCCCTTGAGAAGCTGTGCTTATGCTTTCTTTCGGTCTTTCTAATTACCCAAGTAGAGTCCCATTTGCAGCTGAGGAAATGGAGGCTAAGCTAAGTTCAGCAATTTGCCCAAGACCACACAGTTTGCAGGAGCAGCAGGATCTGAAGGTTCACATGGCAGCTGGGTAGGTAAATAGACTAGAATAGAGAGGCTAGAAGTTGGGAAATGAGTGACAGATTGTTCGTTCGTCCATTTATTCATTCATTCAGTGTACATTTGTCAGGCTTCTGTCATGTGTGACAGGAAGGGGGTCTGAGAGGCAGTAGTGACTTTTAAAATTTTTTTTAATGGAGACAGGGTTTCACTATGTTGGTCAGGCTGGTCTCAAACTCCTGACCTCAAGTGATCCACCCTCCTCGGCCTCCCAAAGTGCTGGGATTACAGGCGTGAGCCACCGCGCCCGGCCAGTAGTGACTTTTTTTTAGAGTCAGGGTCTCAGTCTGTCATTCAGGCTGGAGTGCAGTGGCGCAATCATGTCTCATTGCAGCCTTGAACTGTGGTCAAGTGATCCACCTGCATCAGCTTCTCAAGTAGCTAAGACTTGTAGCACAGGCATGTGCTACCATGCCCAGGTAGTTTTAAAAAGTTTTTGTAGAGATGGGGTCTTACTATGTTGCCCAGGCTGGTCTCAAACTTCTGGGCTCAAGTGATCCTCCCACCTTGATCTCCCAAAGCGCTGGGATTGCAGGCATGCAGAACAGTTCCCAGCCAGTAGTGATTATTGTGACTGTTCATCCCTACATGGAATGCCAGAACCCCCCTGAGGATGGTCCCATTAACAGGCTAACGTGTGGGCAGAAAGTGGTTTCGTGAAAGGCCAGGAAGGCAATGGTCTGTATAGTGGTCATAGCCACACCATCTTATACAAAGAGACAGCTGGAGTGGGTGTAGTCTTTTTTTTTTTTTTTGAGACGGAGTCTCACTCTATTCCCAGGCTGGCATGTAGCAGCGAGATCTACACCTCCTGGGTTCAATCCATTCTCCTGCCTCAGCCTCTCAAGTAGCTGGGATTACAAGCACATGCCACCACGCCCAGATAATTTTTGTATTTTTAGTAGAGAAGCGTTTCACCATGGCCAGAATGATCTTGAGCTCCTGACCTCATGATCCACCCACCTTGCTCTCCCAAAGTGCTGGGATTACAGGCATGAGGCACCACACTGCGCCTTGGATGTAGTCTTTAACAGGAGGGGCTCTGCAAAGACAACCTACTCCTCCCACCCTAGAATCTGGAATCCTGGATCTTGAACCCTGCTTTTATGCAGGGATGGCTCAGAGAAGGTTTGGCCCAAGGTTACACAGCAGCAGGGCATGGTGGCTCACATCTGTAATTCCAGTACTTTGGGAGGCCGAGGCAGGTGGATCACTTGAGCCTAGGAGTTCAGGTCAGCCTGGGCAACATGGTGAGGCCCCATTTCTATAAAAAATACAAAAAAAGTTAACTGGACATGGTGGAGCTTGCTGGTAGTCCCAGCTACTCAGGAAGCTGAGGTGGGAGGATCAGTTGAACCCAGGAGGTTGAGATCTGTGGTGAGCTGTAATTGTGCCACTGTATGTCAGTCCGGGTGACAGAGCAAAACCCTGTCTCAAAAAGAAAAAAAAGGTTACACAGCAGGAAGGGATGGTTAGGAGTCCCCACGAAGTGCTGTTTCTAGTGTGTTTATAGCTGAGAGGTGCAATGACCGATTTGCATGGGAAACCCTCACTGCCTGCCCCACTCTCTCCAGGGCTCTGAGTTCTATGTTTTCTGATGGACCTTTCAGCCCAGCCATTCCCATTCCCCTCAATGGTTTGCTGTGCAGATCTCTGGAGCCATATGGTGGGGGCCATCTTTCTCTTTGCATTGAGGAAAGCTGTGATCCAGGGAGGACAGGAGCTGGGCACTCCTGTCTGTACGCGTCTTGGATGTGGTATGCCTAGCCCCTGGCCCTGGATCCTGGGACTCCTTAGTTGGACAGGAGCCCATCCCAGAGGGTGAGACTGCAGCTTCCAGACCTCTGCAGCTTCAGACTATAGCAGAATCTGGGACTTGGCTTGAGCTGTCCACACTAGGTGGCCAGCAGCTGGTCCAGAGCCCAGCGTATGGTAACAGATGCCCCGGGAAGGTGAGACACTTGGGATGAGTGAATGGCTGGTGGGAGACAAGGATGTAAGAAGGGCACTTTTGTTTGGGAGGCAGGGGCTTCAGTTCAAGTCACCATCTGTATCACAAATGAACTTCAGTGTTGTCTTCTGGGGAATGAGGATGAACAACTTTCCTCACTCACAGGGTTTTTGGAAGGAGGGACACACAGTATCTGACTATTCACAATAAACAAGAAGTGAGAACAGACAGCCTAAATGCCCATCTGCAGCCGAATGGATAAACAAACGGTGGTATATTCATGCCGTAGAATGTTATTCATCCATGAAAAGGAATGAAATACTGATCCATGCTATAAAGTGCATGAACCTGGCAAACCTTATGCTAAATGAAAGAAGCCAGACACAAAAGGTCACCTATAGGATGAGTCAATTTTTATGAAATATCCAGAACAGAGAAATCCATAAAGATAGAAAGTAGATACTGGTGGTTGCCAGGGGTCGGAGAGAGGGAAGAATGGGGAGAGACTACATCGTGGGTAAGGGGTTTTACTTTAGAGTGATGGAAATGTGTTGGATCTAGATAGAAGTGGTGGTTTTGCACAACATTGTGAATGTACTAAATGCCACGGAATTGTTCACTCTATGTATTTAGTTTACCTTTATTTATTTATCTGTAGAGACGGGATTTTGCTGTTGCCCAGGCTGCTGTCAAACTCCTGAGCTCAAGTGCTCCTCCTATCTCGGCCTCCTAAAGTGCTGGAATTACAGGCATGAACCGCAGCACCCAGCCAGTTGTTCGATTTAAAGTGGTAAATTTTATGTTATGTGAATTTCACCTCAATAAATTATTTTTTCTGCTGGTTGAGGTGGTTTGCACCTGTAATCCCAGCACTTTGGGAGGCTGAGACAGGAGGATGGCTTGAGTACAGGAGTTGGAGGTGATCCTCGGCAACCTAGTGAGACCCTGTTTCCATTAAAAAAAATACATTTTATAAAATTATTCTTAACAATAATACGAGTCGGCTGGGTACAGTGGCTCACGCCTGTAATCCCAGCACTTTGGGAGGCCGAGGTGGGCGGATCACCTGAGGTTGGGAGTTCAAGACCAGCCTGGCTAACATGGAGAAACCCCATCTCTACTAAAAATACAAAAAATTAGCTGGGCATGGTGGCAGGTGCCTGTAATTCCAGCTACTTGGTTGGCCGAGGCTGGAGAATCACTTGAACTCAGGAGATGGAGATTGTAGTGAGCTGAGATCATGCCATTGCACTCCAGCCTGGGCAACAAGAGCAAAACTCCATCTCAAAAAAAATAAAAATAAAAAATAACAAGAATGTGGGTGTGTTGGCTCACGCCTGTAATCCCAGCACTTTGTGAGGCTGAGGTGGGCAGATCGCTAGAGCTGGAGAGTTTCAGACAAGCCTGGGCAACATGGCAAAACCCTTTTTCTACTAAAAATACAAAAATTAGGCATGGGTATGGTGGCCCATGCCTGTAGTCCCAGCTACTTGGGAGGCTGAGGTGGGAGGTTGAAGCTGTAGTGAGCCACGATTGTACCCCTGCATGCCAGCCTGGGCTGGCGTGACAGCCTGTCTCAAAAAAAAAAAAAAAAAAGACTATAATTTTAAGAAGGCAGCATGTGTTAGGAGGGGATGGGGTTGAGACAGGACTTGGGCATTAGGGTGAGACCGCTGGAGATGGCGTGTGGGAGAAAGGCCATGGCCCTTAGGGGTGCCGACTGGGAGGCAGAGCGGTTAAGACCAAGGTCGACTGCCAGACATCAAAGCTGTGTGGCCTTGGGCAGGTTATTTAACCTCTCTGTTTCAGTTTCCCTGTTTATAAAAGAGGAATAACAAAATTTTTTTTTCTTTACTTTTTTCAATTTTTTTTTTTTTAAGATGGGGTTTCACCATGTTGGTCGGTCAGGCTGGTCTTGAACTCCCGACCTCAGGTGATCCGCCTGCCTTGGTCTCCGAAGTGCTTGGATTACAGGCGTGAGCCACCACGCCCGGCCGGAATAACAAAATTTTTATTGTGAGAATCTTAATCTTTTATTATGGGAATCTTAATGTTTCCATTAGGATTAAATGAGTTAATATTTGTAAAGTGCTTGGCACAAAGTAAGTACTACGTGTTAGCTGCTGTTATTATCACTCATTCACATTTCTATTTATTTGTTCATTTACTGCACACCCACGCTGCACCAGACCCTGGGCTGCTTTCTGGGGACACAGCTGCAAGCATGACTCAGTGCCTCTCTCAGGAGCTCTAACACATCCTCCGGCAGTACCCTCCTCCTCGCAGCCTGCAGCCTCGGCTGTTAATGAAAATTCTTCATCACCTCCTGCTTCCCCAGAACTGCCTGAGCAGGCACTGCCTCCCCTGGGGCCCTGCAGAGCTACTGCAGGGTGTTAGAAAATGCCCTCGGCTTGGGAGCTGGTGCCCTAGACTTGAAGGGACCTTGTGGAAGAGTGTAGGCCTTAGTTTCCCTGCCTGTCATGAGAGAGGTGAGGCTGGCTGTGCTCTGAGATTCTTCTCTTTTCTGACCTCCAGGTCTCTGAGTCACATCGGCCTGAGGTGGGCCTGGGGCTTTTGCTTTGAGCATTGGCAGGGTCAAACCAGAGAGCCCTGGGTGTGAGGTCCAGAAGGGATCTCAGAGGACCCTTTATGCACAAGGTTGGTGAGGTCCAGAGAGAGGCTGGGACATGCCTGAGGGGGCCTGGAAGGTGATGGCCAAGCCTGGTTCAGGGAGGGGCTTTGGTGGCCTTAGCCCCGACCTGTTCTTAGCATGAGTCATGAAGTTCACTAGTCTATATTTTGGATGGGCTTCAAGTGTCATGCCTGTTGAGATTTATTTGATAAAAAGTAAATGGGGCTGGGAGCAGTGGCCCACGCCTGTAATCCAAATACTTTGGGAAGCTGAGGCAGGTGGATTAGTTGAGGTCAGGAGTTTGAGACCAGCCTGGCCAACATGGTGAAACCCCTGTCTCTACTAAAAATACAAAAATTAGCTGGATGTGATGGCACATACCTGTAATCCCAGCTACTTGGGAGGCTTGTTTGAACCTGGTGGCGGAGGTTACGGTGAGCTGAAATTGTGACACTGCACTCCAGCCTGGGCAACAGGGTGAGAGACCTGTCCAAAAAAAAAAAAAAAAGTAAACTGTCTTTTTTGGCCTGGCATTCTGGGCAGCCAGAGTAGAGGCTGGGGTGAGGGTCAGGGGATTCCCGCTCCACCCCTCTGGTAGCCATTCAGGCTCAGTCTGACCTCAGCTCTCCTGGATGAAAACAATCTGATTCTACGGCTGGCCCTCCTTACTGTCAACCCCTCCATGTTGGCACCTCCTCCACTGTCAGCCTCAGTTGTCACCCCTGCACCATATAGTCCCCCTCCACCTGTGACAACCGGCACACCTTCCCTGCCATTTCCTCCCACAGGGTCTTCTTCAGGCCTCTACCCTAAGGGCCTCCCGCCCAGCCCTGCCCCAGTCTGACACCTGCATCCCTCCCAGCCTCACCTCACACACCAGCACCAGCCCTGGGTCCCCACATACTGGCCTCCCTCCTAGAGGCTTCTCTAGGGATTGGGGATGGGGTGGTAAGAGAGGCAGAAAGTCTAGAAAGTGCCTTGCTCTTGTCTCCTTTTAAAAACAGCTACACTTTGAGTGCAGGCATAGTAGTTAGACCCTTCCAGAACTCCTCGGTGGTCTCAGGAGGGGACCAAATAGGCAAAGTTGAAGCAGAAAGGGAAGGGCCCAGAGGAGGCAGGTGGAGTCGGAGTCAGGTGCACAGACTCTCTGGGTTCTCAGAAGACTCAGGTATGTTTCCATTCTTGCTGGCCCCCACACCACGCCCACACCCACACACACACACACACACACTCCCCAGGCTTCCAGGGCTCGGCAGCTGTGATCAGGGAGAGCTTCTTTGGGTAGGGTGTTCATTTATTCAGCCCTTCATTCATTCGTGGCCCTTGCTAGTGTCTTCTCGGTGCCAGGCTCTATTCTGAAACCTGAGGACATAGAGTGGGACCAGACACTCCTCCAGCCTGCTGTGTGCCATGTGCTGTCCCAGCAGTGAAGGAAGCAGGCAAGAATCCCTGCCCTCACGGAGCAGCTGGTGCTGGCACTGAGTTCCCCCAGACCTGGGGCGAGGGCGCAGGCACACAGCCTGAGTTCTGAGGGATAAAAATAACTAACAGTTATCTTTCAGTAATTATTCAAACAACAACAAAACCCTCCACATTAGACAAGGAGAAGAGAGCAATCATCCAGAATCTCATCATTTAGAAAGAACATTTCTAACACTTTTTGGTGTTTGCACTTCTTGCTTTGTGTGTATGTGTTCGTGCGTGCGTGTGTTCGTGTATTCAAGCACAATTGTGATTAAACTGTAGATAAAATGTTGAATACTGTTTTTTTCTTCAGTATCTCCTCTGCTGTGAACTCACAGTATCTCGATTTGTTAATGATTGTTCCTCATGTGAGTGCCCTACAGTTTAACCAGCCCCTTCTTTGATATTTACAGTATTTCCAGGTGTTTGCTATTGTAAATAGTGCTGAAATGATTAGCTTTGAAGTTATCCCATTGCTTCCTGAAGTCAGAAACCTGGACCCTGGGTGGCACAGAGGTCCCAGGCTTGACTCTCAGCCCCTCCCGTCTTCCCTGCACACCTTTCGGCTTCCTTCCTGCTAGGCTGCTTCTCTTCTTGCTCAGGCGGGGAAAGGAGTTTCCTCTCCAGGTACGTTTCTTTTTTTTTTTTTTTTTTTGAGAGGGAGTCTTGCTCCTCTTGCCCAGGCTGAAGTGCAATGGTGCGATCTGGGCTCACTGCAATCTTCACCTCCTGGGTTCAAGCAATTCTTGTGCCTCAGCCTCCCAAGTAGCTGGGACTATAGGCGTGCACCACCCCCCACCCCCCCAGCTAATTTATATATTTTTAGTAGAGATGAAGTTTCACCATGTTGGCCAGGCTGGTCTTGAACTCCTGACCTCAGGTGATCTGCCCACCTCAGCCTCCCAAAGTGCTGGGATTATAGGAGCGAGCCACCACGCCCAGCCCCTCTGGGTACATTTCAATGGGGGTTGTTCCATTTATCTTTTGCTACATAACAATTCACCCAAAATTCAGTGGCTTGAAACAACAACCTTCATTTTGTTATTGACTGTGGTTCCTGTGAGTCAGGAGTTTGGGAAGAGCTCTGCTGGGCAGTTCTGGCTTAGAGTCTCTCCGGTGGCTGCAGGTGGTGCAAGTAGGGCTGCAGCAGCTGTGTGCTTGGAGCAAGACCTGTTGATTTTCTCTCTCTCTCTCTCTCATTGCTACCTCCCTAATCTGGGCCGACCTCATTTCTTACCCAGTTGAATAATGTCAGCTAAGCACATAGCACTTCCTGTGGTCCACATATTGTTCCAAGTTTTTTTTTTTTTTTTTGAGGCGGAGTTTCGCTCTTGTTACCCAGGCTGGTGCAATGGCGCAATCTCGGCTCACTGCAGCCTCCGCCTCCTGGGTTCAAGCAATTCTCCTGCCTCAGCCTCCCGAGTAGCTGGGACTGTAGGCGCGCACCACCATGCCCAGCTAATTTTTTGTATTTTTAGTAGAGACAGGGTTTCACCATGTTCACCAGGATGGTCTCGATCTCTTGACCTCGTGATCCACCCACCTCAGCCTCCCAAAGTGCTGGGATTACAGTGGTGAGCCACCGCACCCGGCCCTTGTTCCAAGTTCTTTACATGCATAAAGTTGCTCATTTAATCCTCATGACAACCCAAGGAAGTAGATACTGTTGTAATCTCCATTTTACAGAAGAAACAACTGAGGCCCTGAGAGGTTTCCCATCTAATGAATGGCAGATCTGGGACTTGAACCCAGAGCAGCTTAGTTGAACCTGCCTCCTAACTGGTCTCTCTGCTTCTGCTCCAGTCTCTCTGCCCTTCCATTCGCCTCCTAGCAGCCAAGTGAACACACTAAAGCATGACTGCATTGTGTCAGTTATCTGCTGACACCTTACCAACGGGTCTGTGCCCGTCCTGAGCTCTTGGAGCCCTACATTTTACAGCATTTATTGTGAGAGTCACTGTATACTTGTTAGTATGATGTCTGTCTTGTAGGGCTGCTGTGTTACCTGCTTCTAGGAGCGCTCTGTGTTCTGTTTGCGCTGTGGTCTGTGTCATGGTAACCAAAGGAGTTGTGTAGTGCAAGGCCCTGCAGTTTCCCTGGCCAGAAGGGAAGCTTAAATAGACAGGGCCCATTGCACGATTCTGCTCTATTCACCATATGCCTGATGGCCAGCAGTGTCTGACACGCAATAAGTGCTCAACAAATTCTGTTGAATATTCATAATTGACAAGGTGCGGTGGCTCAAGCCTGTAATCCCAGCACTTTGGGAGGCTGAGGCAGGCGGATCATGAGGTCAGGAGTTTGAGACCAGCCTGGCCAACCTAGTGAAACCCTATCTCTACCAAAAATACAAAAATTAGCCGGGCATGGTGGCACATATCTGTAATCCCAGCTACTTGGGAGGCTGAGGCAAGAGAATCACTTGAACCCGGGAGGCGGAGGTCATGGTGAGCCAAGATCGTGCCACTGCACTCCAGCCTGGGCAACAGAGTGAGACTCCATCTCAAAAAAAGAAAAAAGAAAAAATTCTGTTGAATATTCATAATAAGAAGAGCTAACATGCATTACTAGGTGCCAGGCACTATACTCAATCCTCAAACAACCTGAGGGGGTGGGCACTGCTGTCATCCCATTTTACAGATGAAGAAACAAGTTGAGTGAGGGGAGGTCACTTGACTGATGCCCTCTAGCCAGTTGGAACTGGTTCACTATGATAAAAAAGTGAATGAAAGAAGGACCCCTAAATTCCAGCAGCTTCAAGGAACTAGGATGAGGGCTGTAAGGAAAACACTAGATTAGAGTCATCTCAATAAAGCCTCTCTCAAATGATAGTGAGGATGTGTGTAAGGAATGTGGTTTCCTCTAGCAGGGAGAGAAGAAGACAAAAGGTCCCTGGACAGGAGATTGGCTATTTTGGTGATCACTCTCCCTGTGGGCTCCAAGCCTGGCTGCCTACTTTCCTGACCACAGCTTCTGCCTCCCAGGCTCACTCTGCCATAATAGAGGCCTGAGGAAAGAGGAGGAGGTGGGGGCAGGCAGGAGTGGGGTGGGATTCTCTTCCACGTGCTGAGGTCATACCAGAGGCCTTTGTTCTTACCTGCTTGGAGGCCTAACCTTTACCTTGTATCTCTCCTGAAAGGAAGGTGGGCAGGAAGGCAGGTGTGCTGGTGAGGGAAAACAGAGAACCAGAGAAGTCAAAGGATTTGTCCAAGACACATAGCCAGGTCCCTGGGAGCCTCTTAGCCTCCAGTAGTGAGTGTGTGTGTGAATGTATGTGAATGTGTGTGTGTGTGTGTGTGTGTGTGTGTGTGCATGTAAGGGGTAGGGGGCAAAAATAATGTCTCCCTAATCCTCAGCTCCAGTGGCCCCTCCTGTCTCCCAATCCCAGCCTCCTGTCCCACCAGAGGAAAAGGCCCCCGCAAAGGCTTTGCGATGGACCTGAAGTGTGTGCCAGCACCCGATGGTCTGGGAGTCCAGGGCCATCTCTGTGCCCGCACTTCCTCCTCTGGGCTCCTTGGGTTTCCTAGCAGATTCTGGGCTTTCCAGAGGCTAGGATGGGTTTTACTCTACAATGCTTTTGAGTTTGTGCGGTGCTGGAGCCAGCCCAGCTGAGGTCAGGTCTGAAGGCTTTGAGTGGGGTCTCAAAGGTAGAATCAGAGTTATCAGATGGAGCCCATGTCCTCTTCCTCCTGGAACCTTCAGTCCTTGGGGGTACAGAGCTGGGCAGGCCTTGAGGACTGATCCCTCTTCATCTCTGATGGGGCTACCCAGCCCCCGAAGCTTCCAGGGGCTCCAGCCTCAGGGCCACCATCCAGCCGCCAGCCCTCAGAGGCTTCAGCTTCTTTCTTGCCTCCTTCCCCACAGGTCTCAGTCTGCTGGGGATTCTGTTTTGGTTGGAAGGAGGAGGCGGAGGAGTTTGCGTGTCTGGCTCTTTCCTCCTGTCATTCCTCCTCCCTTCCTCCCGCTTGCCGCTCAAGATGTTTCCTCTGCCAGCCTGGCTCCATTCCAGCCCCCTCCCCACCTTGGATAGGCAGCAGCCTTCCTCTCCTGCCTGGGGCTTCTGTGGGCTGTGGCTCCCCAGGGTGCGCCCTTAATGCCCCCTTCGCCAGTGGAGGGTCTGCAGGCAAGGCCTTCAGGATGGGGACGCCTCATTTCTTCCTCCTCTGTGGAAGCCCAAATCTCCTGGGAGAGGAGGCTGCAGGCCCACTCCAGGGGTGCCTCCTGCTCTAGGGAGGGCCTTGGACTCATCCCTGTCCCCCTTGGGGTCTCCGTTTCCTGGGGAGTTCACAGCCAGCTGAGCCTCTTGACACAGATGCACCTAGCATGCCTTATATTTGTTCGGTAGGAGTTTTGTGCTGCTTTCCCAAGCATCTTTACCCCAGGCTTGGAGGCATTGGGAGGCGCTACCCTCCGCCCCACCACCTAGGCAATGGCCTGCAATGCAGAATTTGAGTACTTCTAGTTTTTCAAACCCCCAGGGGTCCTCCTGGGGACCCTCATGGTCCCTTTTCCTGTCTGCTCCTCCTGGCTCACAGAGGTTCACAGGGATGAAACCAGCACACATCCTGGCCTGACAGAGCTCGATGTCAGCCTTGTAGCCTTAGCACCTTGCACTGTGCCTGGGGCAGGGCAGATCTTATGAAATTTTTGTGGAACGAATGGCTGGAGGAGCAGCCAGGGAAGTGGAGGGTGACCTGATGGAGCAGTGAGGGCGGACAAGGTGCTGAGGGAACACTTCCCAGAGCCAAACCGCGTTTTGAAGGATGACTAACAGGTGGACAGAGAGGCAGGGTTGGAAGGGAGTTCCAGGCAGGAGCAGCCTGTGCAGCCTGAAACAGTGTGGTCTAATCTGGGACTCTGGACATGTGTGAGGAACCTCTCATCTAGGCATGGGCACCCTGCTCTCCTGGAGCGACACCAGTGATTGGCCTTCTCAGTAGGTCGCAGGTCTCTGTGCTGCTGGCCTGGCTTGGAGAGCAGGCAGGCAGTGGAAAGGGAGGATCCTGGGGGCTTGCCAGGGCTCCCCAGGGCTTAAGGCTATGCTAATCCTTCCCTCCTGAGGCTTGGGCTGGGCTCCCTGGGCAAGCAGGTTATGGGATTAGAACCTGTCGGAGCCAGCTGTGGTTGAAGCAGGTTCTGGCTACGTAACATCGATAGAACCAGCTTCAGTTCTGGTCTCCATGATTTCCTGGATGGGACCCAGGGTAAATTATTGACTTCTGTATGCTACAGTTGTTTCTATAATAAAGATAATGGAATCTACCTGGCAAGATTGTTATGAGAATAAAACACAGTCACTTGTGTAAAGTTTTCCTTTTTCCTCCCTTTCTCCTGCCCCTCCTCCCATATGTTCCTCTCCTTCTTAGTAGGGCTGACCCTTTGGACTGAGGCCTGACTGCTGTTTGAAGGAGCCTGTACATCCTCAGCCCTGACAGCCCAGTTCTCAGCGTCTGTGGGTCACAGCATCAGCATCCCCTTTAGAAATGCAACAGTTATGCTGGGCGCCGTCCCTCCTGTAATCCCAGTGCCAGTGCTTTGGGAAGCCGAAGCGGGAGAATCTCTCTCTCTTTTTTTTGAGACAGAGTCTCACTCTGTTGCCCAGGCTAGAGTGCAGTGACATTATCTCAGCTCACTGCAACCTCCACCTCCTAGGTTCAAGCGATTCTTTTGTCTCAGCCTCCCGAGGAGCTGGGATTAAAGGCATATGCCACTACGTCCAGCTAATTTTTGTATTTTTAGTAGAGATGGGGTTTCGACATGTTGGCCAGGCTGGTCTCAAACTCTTCACCTCAGGTGTTCTGCCCACCTCGGCCTCCCAAAGTGCTGGGATTATAGGTGTGAGCCACTGCGCCTGGACACGAGAGGATCTCTTGAGCCCAGGAGTTCGGGACTAGCCTGGGCAGCATAGTGAGACCATGTCTCTACAAATAATAATAATAATAATAATAATAATAATAATAATAAATTAGCCAGGCATGTGCCTGTAGTCCCAGCTACCCAGGAGTCTGAGGCTGGAGGATTGTTTAAGCCCAGGAGTTTGAGGCTGCAGTGAGCTATGATTGTGCTGTATTCAAGCCAAGGCAACAGAGGCTACAAAGTGAGACACCCCCCCCCCCACCCCCGCCATCCCTCTGTCAAAACAAAAACAAAAACAAAAAACAGTTAGAAATGCACATTTCCAGGCCTACATCACACCTACTGAATCAGAACTCTAGGACTGGGCCCCAGCAAGCTGTCTTTTAACCAGCCCTTCGTGTGATTGTGACCCCAGCTCAAGTGTGAGACTCACTGTCTTAGGGGACCTAAGCATCTCGGTGGGTGGAACCTGGCTTTGACTTCGAGTCAGGACTTGACTTTGTCTTGACATCTAAGCACATTTTCAGTTTGCACTGGGTCCACAAATTATGTAGCTAGTCCTGAGTACTGGTCCCTGCTGTGTCCCAGGCTAGGGGTTAACCTCCAGGAAGTCACTTCCCCTTTTTGGAGTCTCGCTGTCCTCATCTGTACAGCAGGGTGATCATTCTCACTCTGCTGGGACACTGATAGGGTTAAGTGTGATGTCCAGGCACAGCTCTTAGCACAGGGCCTGGCACAGGCGAGTGTGGAGTGAGTCTGAGGCTGCATGCCAGTGCGGTGCACACCTCCGGGGATACCATGGCGGCAAAACAGACACGTCCTTGGCTTAATGGGGCTTATGGTCTGGAGCAGGGAGATAGACGACAAGAGATGCACAATGTGAGATGTGGTCCGAAGGAAAAGTGCAGGCACAGGAAGGAGACAGTCTATTGGGGGGATCTGACCTAGTTGCAGCTCACTAAAGGCTTTGGAAGTGCCAAAGGAGCAAAACTCAGAGCAGGAGTGGCTGTGAACCAGGCATGGGGGTGGGGATGCCGTCAGGGGTGTGGGGGCAGGCAGCAGCACTGCTATATGTTGTTTTCACAGGTATTAATAACCAGCCTCTGGGGTAGGCTGATCGGAGGGGAGAAGGGCTGGGAGGAGGAGATGGGCCATAGGAGCTATGGGTGGGTCAGAGGTTGCCTTGGCCTCATCTTCCTGGTCTGGGTTCCTTTCCTTCAAAAAGGCCCTAGACTGTAGCGATTTAGAATGGAAATAGGGCCCTCGCCCAGAGGCCACCTGACACAGTGGAGGAGAATGGCCGTGCTATCTGGTGCCACAAGTTAAATTGTTTTACCTCTGGAAACCTTAGCTTCTTGTAAGCAAAACGGGGTTATTATTGTTTTTTTTTTCTTTTTCCATCCTAGAGAGGATCCCAATTATTGTTATTATTTTTACTTTGAGATGGAGTCTTGCTCTGTCACTCAGGCTGGGGATCTTGGCTCATTGCAACCTCTGCCTCCCAGATTCAAGCGATTCTTCTGCCTCAGTCTCCCAAGTAGCTGGGACTACAGGTGCATGCCACCACGCCCAGCTAATTTTTGTAGTATTAGTAGAGATGGGGTTTCCCCAATGTTGGCCAGGCTGGTCTCGAACTCCTGACCTTGTGATCTGCCTGCATCAGCCTCCCAAAGTGCTGGGATTACAGGCATGAGCCACTGCGCCTGGCCTATTATTTTTTTAATTAAATACTTTTTTTTAATTAAAAAAATTTTTTTAAAGAGATAGGGTCTCACTGTCTTGTCCAGGCTGGTCTCCACCTCCTGTCCTCAAGTGATTCTCCTGCCTGTGTCTTCTGAGTTGCTGGGATTACAGATGCAAGCCATTGTGCCCAGCAAAATGGGATTGGACTACTGCCTAGCCCCTCTGTGCTGTCATGGTGTTTAGGTAAGATGTTTCATGGCAAGTTCCTATGGCACCCATCTGCTGGAAGTGCTCAGTGAATTATCCATTCCTCTTTCCTCTCTGTTGGTTTGCAAGTGGAGAGCCCAGTTTTGGATTAGGAGTTCCTCTCACTCAGGCTCACTCCCCAGGGAAGTGCTGGCCTCTTCCTTTAATTGTAAGAAAAATGAGGCTGATCACCCCTTTTCTATAGATCACCAGAGGAGATAAGGGCATAACCAGCTTTTTTTTTTTTTTTTTTGAGATGGAGTCTTGCTCCATCACCAGGCAAGCACGATCTCGGCTCACTGCAATCTCCATCTCCCGAGTTCAAGCAATTCTCCTGCTTCAGACTCCTGAGTGGCTGATACTACAGGCACATGCCACCATGCCCAGCTAATTCTTTTGTATTTTTAGTCAGAGACGAGGTTTCACCATGTTGGCCAGGATGGTCTCAATCTCTTGACCTTGTGATCCACCCACCTTGGTTTCCCAAAGTTCTGGGATTACAAGTGTGAGCCACCTCACCCAGCCATAACCAGCATTTTTTTTTTTCTTTTTGAGACAGAGTCTTGTTCTGTTGCCCAGTATGAAGTACAATGGCACAATCTCGGCTCACTGCAACCTCTGCCTCCTGAGTTCAAGTGATTCTCCTGCCTCAGCCTCCCAGGTAGCTGGGATTACAGGCACCCGCCGTCATGCCCGGCTAATTTTTGTATTTTTGTAGAAATGGGGTTTCACCACGTTGGCCAAGCTGGTCTTGAA